>PVLA01012465.1:0-44237 GCA_004027455.1 Hydrochoerus hydrochaeris | reverse complement strand
GGGGAGACAGAGCATGAGGGGTGGGGGGGGAAGAGAGGAGAGAGAAGGAGAGAGAAGGGGAGGGGAGGGGAGGGAAGGGGAGGGGAGGGAAGAGAAACAAAAGTATGGGCATAGTTTTTGTATTTCTCTATACCGCTAAGTACATGTATGTCAAGAAACTACCCAAGACTATGGGGAGAAGAGCCACCAGAAGTGTCTAGATCTGGAACAGTCCCCAAAAGTCCCAAGCAAATGACTATTTTCCCTCCACTGCTCACATGTGAAATGAATCATACCTCTTTTCTCAGTGTCTGCCATTCTATATTTCATGTACGGTCCAGTTCAAACCCTCTCTCTCCTTAACAATTTCTTCCTTCCTAGAGTACAAATCCCTTATTGGACTCACTGAATCAATTCTTATTTGCTGTACATTTAACTTTTTGTATGTGTGCCTCAAAATTTCAGTGAGAGGATAATATTCGTATAGGCAGAGCCAATATTTATGTCCTTTCTGTGTGTTTTCATAGAGCTAGGAATAAAAACAATAATTGATATTCAGGACTAACTGTGTTTCTGGTACTATGCCAAGCCCTTCATTTTATCTTATTTAATTCTTCCCAGAAGTCTTGGAAGAGGAACTATAATTAGCCACTTATCAGGTGAGACAATTTAAACACAAAGAAGTTGAGTTAGAGGAGTTATTAAGGTGGGTCTGAACTGCTTAGGTATGTATGATTCTATTGCTTATGCTATTAACGAACATTTTGTCAATTGATTAAGCACATTGCTTTGTGAGAACACTTACACATTCCCTTCCTTTACTGGAAAAATTTCCTAAGAACAACCAAATAGAAAATTCATTTTACATGTATTTCTAAAAGTGAATCAATTTCTTGACATTTTTATCTAATTTGTAATAGGAATCTTGAAATAATCAGGAAAGCATCCCAAACTACATGTACTTAGTTACACGAACTGTTCAGAATTGAGACTCAGGAGAACAAACTACTCAAGCCCATGGGACATTTCTGCCTCATTTCTGCCTTTAGTTGGATTTGAGTGTCACCCTCCCAGTTTGGCTTTTTTCTACTTAGCTCAGATTTCAGCTACGGAAAGAAATAGTTGTTATTTATTTCATTTCAGTAATAGATAAAGATCAAAATTAATGTAAAATTTCAGAACACTCTGTGAACTTTAGTGTGAAATAGAGTTGTTTGGTTTCTTGTTCTCCTCAATAATCTCAGTGCATTCTGTATTAAAAAGACATAGGTGGGGGCTGGGGATTTAGCTCAGTGGCTTAAGCACCTGCCTGGCAAGCATGAGGCTGTGAGTTCAATCCCCGGTACAAAAAAAAAAAAAAAATGTAGGAAGGTTAGAATGAATCCTATCTAAGGATCTAAGATCTTTTAGTTTTTAAGTTCTTTAATCAGATAAACATACAAACTCTCTGGAGCCCTACTGAATCAAGAAATCAACTATTTAAACTTTAAAAAGTTAGACCACTCAAGGATGTTAAATGATATTGTTCTTTCTGCAGCCTCAAGTGAGGAAAATTGAGAAGTTCCAATTCTAACAAAGAAATTTTAATTGAAAGAGGATAATGTCCAAAAAAAGATCTTATACCAAATACATATATTTAAAATACAAAGAGGGTAAATTTCATTTTATTCTTATTTGTTCAACAAAAATACAAACATGTAAAAAGGAAATGATAATTTCAATCAATATTCAGTGGTAATTAAAAGCAATTGTAATCCTCAGGCTGAGTCTTGCAAATATGACCCAGTGATCAGAAGGAATTGGAGATGATTACATTTTAACTAGAAACACATTTCTGTCCAGAATGGAGCTTTGAAGCATGAAAAAGGCACAGTGGTGCCCCTGTTTCTGTTTCCATCTGGGGCTTTAATTTGAACTTCAGTGCTTATTTTGCCAGACTTCTGACTGTGAGGAGAAACAGAAAGTCAAAGCCAGCATATTCTTGTATGCTGTTTCATGCAAAAAAATTAAATTGCACCAATTACCCTGTTTGCATTTTGTAGAATGGTTCTATTTAAATCAATTATATGTTGAACAAAAGTATTTGTAAAACTCACAGCTCAGAGTTAATATGACTTTATCCCAGAGCACTGAAAAAGTAACTGGTTGTAAGCAGTCTTAAAGGAAATTAGCAATATCTATAATGCAGAAGGGAGTAGAACAATTAAACTAAGGTTGATTTTCAAATTAAGGAAAATATCCCATGGTAGGTCTTCCATTTGAACTATTTCTTCTAATCCCATAAAAATACGCATCTTTTCCTGATATTCAGTTAGTGTTTCTGGGATGACATCATCAGTGATAAGGAAAAAAGCAGAGAAAAATCATGCTTCCTGCCAAGAATTAGTCATGGAAATCACCTGAGGCTGTTGTAGTCAATCCAACTACCTAGATCCTGGGAATTTCCATTTTCTGTGGTCAGATGAGACCAAGAAAGTAAAAAATGTCTTCATGAGAAAGAAAGAGGATGGCTTTGAGGCCCTAAACCACCTGACAACCTACTGTATTTGATGTGATATACAGACCTTTTACTTTGCTTAGCCTATATAGTTCATGATTCTTTTGAACTTACGAATCTCTGCTTTTAATTCTTATACTTAGAATTCTAATAGTCATTCAGAATATTTACAAATAATGTAAACTGTTAAACATTTTAAGTAATACAAAATAACACAGTAAAATATAACTACTTCTATCCATAACCACTCAGTGGTTTTGTTTTTACCAAAACATTTTCACTAAAATGCTCTACAGAGATCTGACTTCATAGGAATAATTCAGTCTTCTCAGAGAGCATCTTCTTTTCCTTTATCTAAATTTTTCATTTCATTTCATTTCACAAACATGTATGTAATTCTTCCTATGTGCCACACATTTTACAAATATTAATTCATATAAACCCTCATGTCAATACAATGAAGTAGGTACTATTTTTAACCCTAATTTACAAATAAAGAGACCAAAACTCAGAAAAGCTAATTAATTTCCCCAAGATCACAATCAAAGTTATGAAACCAAAATTTTGAAGCTCCATGGTTTGACTCAAGTGTCTTAGAAACTTTCACATCGCAAAAAAAGTATGTAGCACACAATGACCATCAATAAAAGCCATCTAATGACAAGATCTTTGAGGAACAAATGGCAAATTTTGGAGTAAATTATATACATTTTGCAGCATGAAGATGGGTTTTCATGTTTGTCATATTGGAAAGTAAAACTGTTTTAATGTCCCCATCAAATCTCTAGTTGTGTATGTGTAATGAGAAACATGTACATTGGTCAGCTGATCTGTATGGTCTTTTTTATTAGCACAAGGTAACAAGGCTAAATCTTAAAACAATGCTAGGATGAAAAGCAGAAAAAGATTCTGTATATCACAATATCATTTGTGTAAACATAAAATCATAAAACCATAGTGTATGTTTTACAAGTATATATTCCAGAAGAGAAAGAAGGATACATGGAAAATATATTGGAAGAATTGTTTATGAAAAGAGAGGATTAGGAAAGAAGAGAAGAGTAAAAGAAAATACAGTGGAGCAGAGCCTTACAAAGATCTCCGATCAGGGAGTGAGGTTTGTGATTAACTTAACCTTCTAATCCTCAGGTCTGAAGCAAGGGAACAGCATCTAACTATTTAACCATTTGTCCATTATACATGGATTCTTCTATTATGTAGTCATCCATTAATGTGAACAAGGGCAAGTGAAATTGTTTTCTGTGTTACTAACAATGATGGTTAATCCCATGTGTCAGCTTGAGTGGGGCATGAGGTGTCTAAACATATGGCCAAACATTACTCTGCATCTGTCTGAAAGAGAACTGGATGAGATCGACACTTGAAAAGGTAGATTGAGTCAGGCAGGTTGCTTCCTCCAGTATGTGTGGGCCTGTTAAATCTGCTGAAGCCCTGGATAGAAAAAAGGTGAGAAAGGGTGAATTCTCTGTCTACCCAGCTATCTTCTAGTGGGTCCTTAGTCTTCTGCCTTCAGCCTTGAACTCAAACTGAAACTCTGCCATTAAGTATCCTGGATCTCCAGCTTACTGATTGCAGATCTTTGCACTTCTCAGCCTTTGTGACCGCATAGGCCAATTCTTTATTTTATATATCATATATAATTCATAATTAGGAAAATTTGCATAAAGGTACAACATACATTTGTATATCCATTACATAATAAAATATTTGTTTTATAGTGATTTTTATATATTCCATATAATTTATATTTATGTTTAATTTATTGACTCTTTCCCTGAAGAACTTAGACCCATACACTGATACTCTTTTGACTGTTTTGCTTTATAATGACTGTTAAGGGCTGGGAGGGTAGCTCTATGGTAGAGTGCATGCCAAGTCCCTGAGCATATTGTTCATTATTAACTCTATATAGCATCAGTTCTCATACACTTTGGGCTCAGAGCACTTTACATTTCAAAAATTATTGAGGATCTTAAAGAGTTTCTGTTTTTGCTAACTTAAAGAGTGCATGCCCTAGGGATACATGTGTATATCCATCTATGTCTGATGATGTCTACCATATTAAAATTAAGCCTGAGGATATTCAAATATTTACTGACTATCTTAAAAGTAACAGTGACAAATTCAGTGCATGTTAATATAAACAATCTCTTTTTAATGAAAAAATTTAATAAAAATTTCATTCATTTTCTAATATAGTGATGACATAGCCATTCTTTTTTTTTATTTTAAGAGAACAAAACAAAGCAAATCAGAACAGAACAATGCAATTGATACAGGACTTCAAATATCAAAACAAAAGAATGAAAGCATTATGGGACTTCAAAACAAGACAATAAGAAATCAACAAAGACATAGCCCTTCTTTCAAGTAAAAAATTTTGCTCATGTTTCAGTTTCATGACTTTTCCTTTAGAAAGGCACTGTACTCTGGTATGCATCAGTGCTTAATGTGTAAAGAATAATTAAAAGAGGTGTACGTAAGGGCTGAGATTTAATAAATGTTGTATTTCACCAAAGGCATTATAAAATAGGATCCATATCTGTTTCAAGCCATGGCAATGAAGAACACAGTATCTGGTGCCACTTCCTTGATTGCTACTAAGACAGCAGAATATTTACCTGCTCTGCCTTGTACCATCAGTGCAAATGTCAACACAGTAAATAAGAAATAACACAGAATCAAGATGAAAGATTTGATGTCACAGGATCCTCAGGATTCCACAGACCACACTACTACTGTATAATGTGATGTCGATTTTAACTTGGCATCCAAAGAATTTGCATCCTAAAATTATCCTAAGAAAGTCCAAATGAAAATTGTTTCAGGTACTTCCCGAGTCTCAAATAAGAATGAATCCAGTGCTTACAAAGCCATCTGTTTGTTAATTACTATCTCATTTGCCTTAGTAACATTTGGACTGTCAACTGTAAAAAGTTAAGAATTTAAGTAAATTTTCAAACTTTCTAAACTTTTTATTCCCAGAGATTCATAGCAACTCCAGTGAGACTGCTGGTTAAATCATGGAGCAATTCGTTTGCTTTATGACCTATTCACGAGGTAGTGCTGAGGCTATTTCAGACCTGGGGCAGGTCACTCACTGATCAATACTTAATCAACCCTCAGACTGCAATTCACTAAATCACTTTTTGAAGTCATCTATCCAATCCTTTTCCCAGACCACCCATCCCACATTAAAACTGGCAGAAGCACAGTCAAAACCAATCTCATTCTTGACATAGAAAGGACTCTTAGGCTCCTGAAAAAGAGATTTCATGGGTATTTTTTTGTTTCTGTAACCTTATTCCCCATCACACAGCCTTTCCCTGCAGTGGTTATGGAGTGTTACCTTTTAATATCCAAGCAAGTATAAAAGTACTAGAGTCTCATAGCCTATGGAGTCCATCAAGGGTGTGCATATGGGCAACTTCACATGCAATCAACAAACAGGTCTTGATAGCCTCATAAAAATGCTGGATTGAGTCCAGGGCAACTGGGGGAAAAATTAGTATCAGCATGAGGAAGAGATTTAAATTACAGTCCTTGGCCTCAACAACTCAAAAACATGTTTGGGAGGAACAGCTCAGAGAGATGTGAAAGGTTAATGAATCAATGCAACAGCAATGAGAAGTCAAATGAGTGATACCTAGACAGCACCAGGCCTCCAACTCCAAATGCATTCTTGTTTTCAAGACCTCACATGCAGTTTTCCTCAGCCTATACCTCCTCCCTCCAGCCCCCACAGCTCAGGCATCTGTGACCCAACATCACCTTAGCAGGGAGACTTCTCCCTATCTAAATGGCACCCCCTGTCTTTATGTCTTACCCTATTTTATTTATCTTTCATGGATTTACCATATATATACATATATATATATATATATATATATATATATATATATATTTGTTTGTTTGTTTGATATTGACTTCCTTGTTCCATTTGAATATAAATTCTAGGCAGCAGGGTCTTAATTATATTCCAGGGCCCAGACATTTCCTGGTTCATCATAGGACACAGTACAGTATATATTTGTTGAATGAATGAATGGTGATTGCTAGAGCAGCTCAGAAGGAGGAGAGGAGCTTCTGTTGGACCTTACAGGGTGTTTCTCATGAGCAGGGCCAATGAGCAGAACAGCCTACTCGTTTTGCAGGGCTGATGAGCGCCATCTTCTCCAGGAAGCACTAATGAGGCCTGCAGAACTGGGTGAGTTGCTTCTGCTTTGGGTTCCCATAACTGTATCCTCTGCAATGCAACAGCTCACCCTGGTGTGTCTTGTCTCGCTTTTGTGGTTGAATATTAGCTTTGGGACAACAGGTGCTTGTATTATTCACAATGACACACACATCCAGCTGTAGCATAGATCCTGCTTCAGGGTAATGCTGACCATAAATACTTTCTGACTATGTGATTCAATGAAATAATCAGACAGATCATGGAGAAAAGTGAAAAGTACGTATGGACCAGACTATAGAGATTTGTGGAGCTGAGACATGGAACTTGGGTTTTGATCAAGGAGGTGCTCTGACAACTTACTGTCCTTTCAAGGCCTACATGAACATGTCATGCACAAAGAGGCAAGAAAAAATTGTCAGGCCAGTTATAACCTTTTTGGAAGTGCTCTAGACACAAAATGATAAGTGCCTGGAGCAGGTTAATGGCAATGAGAATCATCATCAGGAAAAAGCTAAAGGTCTTGGTGATGGATTTGATGTGAGGAACAGCCATAAATGACTGAATACTTTAAGCCTGAGATTATGAAAAGATGGCACAATCACTCTAGCCCTAGTTCTAGATTATAAAGTTCTGAAGGAAAGAATATTGACAAACTATTTACAGCAATGGCATCATTTCCTTATTTTAGCAATACTTACAGATAGGATCTGTCAGAAATTATAAGCCCATACCTTGATATTAACTTTTTAAACAAAACTTTAACTTCCTCAGATGAAATTTCTTTCCTGATTGGTGCCTGTTACTCATGGAAAGTTAGTTTCTATGATACGTAAGTAAAGATGTTGAAATGTTAAATTTCATTTAAAATCTGTAGAAGTATCACAGAATTAATGGCTCTGAATAAAGTTCAAAGCTAATGAAGTGAACAGGATTTATACCTCATGATAATTTTCCAAGACAACACACAGGTGTAGAGATTCATAAGCCAGGCTGGGATGAGTGGGTGGCAGCAATGGGAGCCTAAGTACCAGATATTTGCTGTTCCTGACTGAGAGGTCAGCCCTGGGATCTCCTCTTTTAAAAACAAGAAGTTTGCAGTAAAGTTAAGAAGAAAGATGACACACCCAAAGCCACAGTGCTGATCAGAGGTGGAATCAGACCTAGAATTTAGGTTTCTTGATGCTATGGGAAATAGCAGAGAACAAACCATTTTCATAACAGCACCTTTACAGGGATAGGTGAACTTCAAAATCTGAGAAATAACTTGGGTCCTCTCATTTCCTCTCCAACGAAAAGAAAAACAAGAGACTCCAGAGGGAAAAAATCATCAGGAGTGTTTTGAAAGTGTTAGAAAATACAGAAAATCTGAAGGGTTTAGATGTAAAGGAGAGGTACAACAATAAGGTCCCAATTGTTTATTTTTTTAATCAATTTTCTCTTTTGGATTCTGAACTTGGATCTTGGATGTCTAGCATTGCCATTCATATATTATTTTTCTAGCAAAGAGCACCTGTACAGTTTAACATTGTGACATGAAGACTATGTTTTCTGTGTGTATTTTAAGGCTGAAATTGAACTCAGAGTCCCCAGCATGCTAGGCGAATGCTCTACCACTGAGCTATGTCTCCAGACGCTGGTTCCTGCTCTTTATTCAGGTGTATCCCTCAGTAACAAAATTCGCTAGATTCAGGAGTTTGACCACAACTTGATTTGGTCTTGCTTTCTCCTCCTCTGAGCTCTGCTTTGATCTTTTTTGATTTAGTTCTTAGATCTCTTTATATAATAGCAAAATAGACATTGGTCTATCTTCTCAATGACCATAGCTAATGGCATCTTCCTTAAGTGTTCTAACAAATGCCTCCCAAACTGAATTTCAACAGTTCTTATTATATTATACAGCTTTTCTTGAATTCATCATTATAGTTTAGAGTTGAAAATTAATCAAGCATAGGTTATGTGTACAAGAATACTTTCTGCTTTCTCTCATTTTAGCTTGCTATGGCCCCATGTCTATATAATGGTATATGGTTCATGGCACTCTTTTGGTACATCTTATTATTGACTTATTATCTTAGATCCTTAACTCTAAATTCTAAGAACAGGGAAGTTAACTGTTTAAGTTCATAGTGTGTCCATGTCTGAGATTATATACCACACTCTAAATTACAGTCTATGTCTTACCAACCAAGGCCAGTGCAATTCTTGTTCTAACCGACTTAATCAATAATTCCAGAATGCTCCCAAATTGATGACTTTTGTATTATTCGCATAACAGAACTACAATTCTTTAGATTCAGGAGGCTTTCAATCTAGTAAGGTAGTCAAAGTTGCATGTTCAAAGGTGTTTGTCATGCTTTGGCTTACAAAGGAAAAGATTTGAAATAATTCAGTGACTTTGTCAAAAATTAGTCAAATAAATTACAATTGGTAAAGAAAGCTGTTTATTGTGGTAGTTGGATAACAGTGAAAACTAGTAGGAAAAAAAACTAGGAAGAATTCAAATGCTCATTGATTTTGGACTTCTTGAGAAAACTAAGATCGCAATATCAAATGAACACTAAGTAGCTATGACCAAGAGAATATATCGTCAAATAAAACAAACAACACGTACAGTGTGTGTATACTATACCATCTCAAAAATAAGGGACTGTATAAATACATACATGCAAACACATACACACAAACATATATACACATACTTGCTTATTTTTTAATTGTCAAGATAAACTGAAAAATTTAGTAGCTTCCTTTAGATCAGGATAATTAGGTAGGAGAATAGGGATGGAAACTGGATCTTTACAATATTCTGCAGATTTTCCTCTGGAAATATATATGCATCATTGTTAAAATCAACTATTTTTCTAGCTTTCACTATTGAAAAAGCCACGGTCTGTCCAGCAACTAAGTAGGAGTCTCAATACTATTCTCTATTAAAAGGAACCTTGCAGAAAAGCTTGATTGCAGATCTGGGGCAAGAAAAACAAGCATGGAACATCTTGCTGCACCAGAAAGTCCAGAGAAGGACTCAGGAACTGAGATCTTGCTGATAGTACCTAACAAATACTGATCAATCTTAACATCACAAAAGAGCAACAGTTTAGCTTTATGTTCCTTCTGATGTACTACAAAAGGAAGTATACAAAACCATTCATAAAACATACTTGCAAAAAGTTTAAAAAGTCAAACTTGAATCTGACCTATTTACATACAATCAAGGGACTAAAGAATATAATAAATGACATGATAGGAATACAAATCAGAAAAAGTCTGCAGTGTGAGATGCTACATAAAGTGTTTTTCAATAAATAAATAAATACATTATAAATAAGCAGAAGAAAAATGAACCTATAAATTAAAAGAAACAAAACACTGATAACAGAACAACAAATTATAATTTGGTACCTGCTAGTGTCTTGATTTAAGTGTAGTAACTTTTAAGAGAGAGAGAGAGAGAGAGAGAATATCATATTCCAGATACCATCATTAGTTTTTTCATGGATAATGCATTTGGGAATATGTTTTTAAAGAAACAAGGAATATGCAGTTTTTAAGGTTCACAATGAGGTAAAATCAGTCCTTTATATCCTTGGGTTACCCATCAGTGAATTCAACCAACTTTGATTGAAACTTTTAAGAAAATTTGATAGAAACTTTTAGGAGAAATTGCATCTGGACAGACTTTTTTCTCTGTCATTATTCCCTAGAAAATACAGTGCAAATATTTATGTAATATTCACATTGTTTTAGATATTCTGAATCATCCAGAGATTTTTAAATGATATAGGAGGATGTGCATAGATGATATGCAGATACCATAACTTTAACATAAAGCTTGAACATCTGTGGGTCTTGGTATCCATCCACTGGGGTCCTGCAAATCATCCTTAGGTAAGTGAGTTGATGTTTGAGATTTATTCTAAATTAATATGGTATGTAGAAAGGAAGGTGGACATGGAATGACACTGACTGTGTGTTGATAACTGTTATAGCTGGTAGTGGTTACATGGGACATCATAAGAATGTTAACTCTACACTTTTAATATATTCAATAATTTCAGTAACAAACATTTTAGAAAGCTATCTCTGTGTCTTTAATTCATCTTCTTTTTGTTCTTTCTGTAAAATAATAGTGTCATTTATGGAAACAAAAAGCTATGAAAATCCTTTCTCAGAACAGTTTGAAATAATAATGAATTCCATAAGCATTAAATTTTCTCTACCCTTCATCAGTTTTATTACAAGAAGATTACTTCTCACATCAACTGTCAGGAAGTATTTCTCAAATGGACCCTTGACAAGGTTTTGATTCCATGTGAAGGAAATACAATATTTTGAACCTGAAAAAAATATGGATTTTTAAAAGAAAAACATAGATTGTATTGAAATTATTTTCTCCTTAAGGTAATATCCCATTAATTTGATGCTCAGTAGAACTAAGATATATTTTCCATTTTGCCAAACATCTGTTGTGTAATGATTAAAATTTGATATTTTTCTGTACAATCAAAACAATAGAATAACTTTCTCTGATTGATTTAAAGGATTTAAATATGATTGATTTAAAGGAAATCAATCCTTTAAATCATCTTAATTTTGTTTTCTACACTGCTTGTCATCAGTTCTGTGCCTGAGCTGACAAGATTTCACAACTGAATGGGTGTTCCCTAGCTAGAAGGACCAACAGCACCACCTTGAATCAGATAGACCTCAACTGTCCCAGGTAGTTATCAGAATAAAGTGCTTCAGAAGAACGGATACATTGCAACCACTGAGCTTTCTAAGTAAACTCATTTCAGGCCTACATTTTTATCTTTTTTTGGATCAGGGGGACCAGGAATCAAATTCAGAATCTTTCTCTTGCCAGACAGGCTCAAGGCTGCTGGTCTGCATTTTTAGTAAGCAGAAAAATAGACAACACTAAATAGATTAAAGATGAAATAAAGGCAAGATTTCACCACCAGCTGTTTAAGGATTCATATCCTCTCCTGAAATGAAAGTAAAAATACTTATTTTTATAAAAATATTTATTTTTTTCACATACAAAGACTCTCTGTGTGTTTTGCTTGTGTGTGAGAGACAGACAGACAAACAAAGAGACAGAGACAGGGGTAGAGGAAGAAAGATATATAGAGACAGTATGACCATTATAAAGGTAACACCAACAAATTCCCCAAGCTCTGCTGCAGCTTATGCTAATGAACTCCAGAAAGATAATGATTCTACTCCACTGGCAATATGAATAGTATGCGTCTGACTCCTGGGTTTAATTACCAACTTTACCATGAACTGTGTGGCTCAGATATATTACTTTCCTTCTCTGTATTTCATTCTTGTCATCCCTGATATGAAACATTTTAGCCTCAAGACATAAGTGTGACACCTTACTCCCAGGTGTTACGGTTTGGATCTAGAAAATCCTCCTAAAGTCTCATGTTTAGAGGTGGGCATTTGGAAAGTAGTTGCATTAGGGGGGTATTATACTCATCAATGGGTTGATCTATTGATGAATTTATAACTAAATGTGCCCCTATGGTGTGTGCCTTATCTGGAAGAAGTGTGTCACTGGGAGGTTCTTTTGGAGAGCAAATCTCCCTCCCTGGCTTCTCCCTTCTCTCTGGCAGCCATGAAGTGAGAAGAATTCCTCTGCTCCACCTTCCTCCATGCTTCTGCCTTGGAACCAGCTACTCATGGACTGAATTCCCTTAGCTGTGAGCCAAATTAAACCTCTCTTTCTTTCCTGCAGTATTTTTTAAAAAAGAAAAAAGTAAAAATAACAATAAAACAGAGTCTCAAAACAGGCTAATAGGATGATAATAATATATTATGTATTGTTACATATCAGTTATTCAGAGTACAAGACAGGTGAGAAATATTGTCCAAACAGGATTAACACAGACCCTTCTTTTCAATGAACTAAGAGAAAATAGTTCTCTTACCAACTTAACTATATATATATATACATACACACACTTTTTTTCCCTATCCCTTTCTTTCCTTTCTCTTTTCCCACATGGACGTTTCTCTCTCTCTCCTTTAAGTTGTGCTATCCTGTGTGTGTCCTAGCCATGGAAAAGCTGACTAATATACAGGTTTTCATGAGTTTGTATGATGGAATACTTAGAACAGTACCTGGATTGCAGTTACCAAAGGGAAATAGCCACACCATGCTGACAGTTTAAATCACTGAACCGGGTTTGAAACTCCTTTTGCCTAAGCAATATGTGGGCTCTTTGTTTGACACTGATCATTTCCAGTCCATCATCTATTGATTCTTTTAGTCATCATAATAGTAGTTTGGCTGCAGCAATTCATCTAGTCACCTAGAATATAATGCAAATCAGCTAGGAACTTTGTGTGGCATTTCTAGTAAATTTCTAGGTGGTGAGTCTGCCTTTCTGCCTTCTCCATCTCCACTCATCCTTCCCCAAATGCTAGGGCAGCCTTCCAGACTGTGAGTTCATGCACAAAGAATGACAGAGCATACATACAGGAGAGCAAGGCCTGTCTAAGCCCAAACTTCTGGTTCCCAACCTCATTCATCTGACAAATAAATAAACTGCTGGCTTATTTTAATCACAAGGATATATTTTTATTAGTCTCACTATTGTTTTGTTATGCTCATGTAGTCAGACACACCCTTTAGATCTGCTCAGAGAAAATAAATATTGATTGAAAAAAAATTTCACTTACAAATGTTCATAATAATTCATGTGTGGATGGGGAAAGTATGGACCTGTGAAAGATAGGCAGCTGAAATTATAGACAAGCAAAAGAAAAATGTAAAAGCGAAGAAAATGGACAAAGGCACACAGTTATGGGAGATTACAGGAATCATCATATGGCTATGAATCATCATTAATATAGCTAAGTAAACAAACACAGAAAAGTCTGAAAAGAACTGAAAACAAACTAACCAGGAAAACACAAGGAGACACCTAGAGATATGGTTAATGGCTCGGGGACATAAGGAGAGGAAAAATTTATGCAATTGCTGAGGCTTGAGACTGAGCCAAAGTATGTTGGCAGCCAAGCACTGAAAGTCTGTAATCTGTAATAAGTGAGAGCCAATCCACCAAATTGTTCCTACAGTGAATCCACTCTGAATTTAATAAGGGAGACATTTCCATCCATACTGGGAATTGTTAATGTAATAACAACTCTTTTTTGCTTTTTGTCTCACTAGTCCTGGGTCAAAGCTCACACACTGATTTGTACTCTAAGAAATTATTGGTTGTCTTCTTCTGTAACAGCAAATGCAAATCCAATGTAATGAGCACTAAAAATCCCGTCAGTCTGGCTGACCTGGCATTGTCCATTGGAAGCTGATTGATGAGTCTCATGCTGTGCTCTGGTAATAGCCAGAACATGCCAAAAATACTCATCTCTGCATTGTGTCTGACCCAACTTGTCAATAACTGTTTAAAGATTTTAAATTGTGCATTGTATCTTCCACATGCAGCTCCTTGCCATTTTCTACTTATATTTCAACCGTTAGTATTCATTTGATGCAATGACATCAGGAAGATGTCAAACTGAAAGTGGCCAGGACTGGTGATTATCTACAAACTTGAAGGCAAAACTCTCTTATTACAGATTCCATAACTTCACTCAGCAGTTTATTCTATTTTTCCCACAAGTTCACAGAGGTTCTTCTTTATATAAAATAAAAACACACACTACCTTAAAGTAATTCTTTCCCTGTTTTTGGTCCTATGTGGACATAGAGATAATGGATGGAACTTTTCATAGAAAGTCATTCTTATTCTTGAAAATAAGTCATCCTAGATTTTAAAGCTAAGCAGTTTAAATTCTTTTAACTCTCTTTCATGTAATATTTGTATACTTGGAATTCTCTTTTCTGAATGTGTTCTAGGTTTTGTATACTCCTTTCAATGTTTGAAGATCCAAACTAAACTCATTAATCAGATAAGTATCTGACTAATATGAAGGATGGATCATTTCCTATATATGAAATATAAAATTTTACATATTTTACTTTCTTCCTCATCCCTAGATGGCACACGTGCATGCACACATGCACACAGACAAATACACACATACACATGCACATAGACAAATACACACATACTATGTGGTCAAGGAGCCAGTTTTTCTCTATTCCAATTTTAGTAGCATAACTGACTCAGAATTATGTAGATGCATCCTAAGAAAACAATAGTGAACACATCCTTCTTATTCTCCATTCTGCTTTCATACATAACTATTTGAGTGGATTATAGCAAGACAGATATTAGTGGTAGTTATGGTTTAGAAGTCCTCAAACAAGTATGAGAAATATTTCAGAGAAAGGCAGGATACACATAACATGAAGTAGGATCTAATGAAAGTCAAAGTTACGGTAGAGAGCAGTGTGGTAATTGATAGCTATGTGTCTACTCAGTGCTCTCCTATGCCTTGCCTCAAATGCATGAAGTAGATATTTCGTTTCATTGTATAGGTGAGAAATGAGTCACACAGAAGCCAAATAACTTCTCTGAACTGCCCATGATTTTGGGAGATGGGACTGTGACCCATGACTACCTGGCTTTTGCATGTGTGCTCTTAACCATTCTATTTACTCCATCTATGAAGACAAAATGAGTATGTCTAAATAAGGGACTGTTGAAGTGAGATTTCCTATACTAAAGAAATAGAAACCCCCCCAGCATATTAGGAGGACTAGACAGAAGAATCATAAGCTCAACCTCATCCCAGAAACTTAGCAATTTAGCAAGACACTGTCTCAAAACTAAAAATTTTAAAGAGGACTGAGAATATAGTTCAATTCCTAGTACCAAAAAAAAAAAAAAGTAATAGTCTTTGCTAAGTTCACAAAATACTTGGCTTTAGTTTGAAAAGGTTTCAATATCAATTCTAGAAGGACAGTGCTCAGAGCCCACTTGGATACTGCATCACCAGTGACAGCATCTGGTTTTGTGACATGAGAGTTGAATTGTGATTATATTATGGGTGTGCTCTTATACTGAGCCTAAAGTTCAGGTAGGAGTGAGGAAATGATTCCATACAGTGATAAATAGAAAATGTACTTTCAAATGCTGGTAAGAACAAATGCAAAAGGACAGTTTTTCTTCATATACACACCTATCACCTAGTTGGGATTTTATTTTTTAACTGATTCCCAGATAGTTTGGTCAAGAAAAGATATACACAGAGAAAAAATTAGAAAGAGTGAGGCCAGACATTAATGATTAAATTAGGGCTTTCAGATTTAGCAAATAAAAACATCAGATGCTACATTAAGTTTGAATTTCAGATGGGCAATATATAATTCTTTTATGCGAATATGCCTCACATATTGCACGTGCACTTGTATTTAAAAGCTGCTTATTATTTATTTGAAATTCAAATGTAACAGAGAGCTCTATATTCATCTGACACCTCTGTAGTAGATGTATCCAGACAGGGACTCATTCAAGTTCTCAGTGAGTTTGAAAATTTTAAAAATATAAACATTAAAGTACTTCCTATGTGTTTACCTAATGGTACTTTTAAGCTTCTGAATATTAATTAAGAATTTTATTAGAGGAAAATGACTTGCATTTTTAAATTGTGTTTATAGCCTACAGAGGTCAGGGTAAGGCTAGGAGGGCAGAACTGGTGAGAGAGACCCAGCCTCACATGTATTTAGAGACCTGTGAAACCTGTGTTCCCACAATCTCAAAACTGCCTTTCCCTGTTCAGAGATTCCAGAACCCCTTGGGAGTTCTGGTAAGAGAAATATCACTATGGATTTCTTTGGCCAAGAGGTACCCATAAGCCTGCCATGGGATAGCCTCTTCACCCTTCAGGCTGCATGGACGGAAACCTTTGGGACCCCAGGAGCACCAGATAAATTAAGCAGACCAAAAATGCCACGAGATCCCTGAAAAATAATGGCCATTGGAAGCAAGGTAATAAAGGCAGGAGGGCCAAGATCTATGTCCTCAACCCAAGCAAGGAGTTGACACTAAATTAATAAAAGATTTAAATATGTGTTATGGTTAATACATTGTGTCAATTTGAGAAGACTAGATGTTTAACTAAGAGACTGAATGGAGCTAGGATCCTTACTTTGTAAATATCCTCATCCTATGCAAGAGGAGAGCACAGAAATTTCATGAGTGCTACCCTTGCCTGGCGTGTGTGCGGGGGCTCTGTACAATGTAAAGGAGGAACAGAGGTTTGCTCTTTCCCTCTTTTGTTCTGCTTGCTTTTGATGACTACTTTTGGTCTTGCCTTGAAATATTGTCCCTCATCCATCCACGCTTCCAACTTCTACAAACAGTGAGCTAAATAAACCTTTCCATCCTTCTTTTGGGTGTCATGTGTTTTGTCCCAGAAATGAGAGAAAATTAACCAAGACAATATGATGTAGAGTCCCCTAACATGGTAAAAATTGTCCAAGATATAATCAAAAACACCTATCTTACCAAGAACCAAGAAAATCACAACTTGGATGAGCAGAGACTATCAATTGACATCAGCTTAATGGAATTATGTCATAAATATTTAAAGAAGCCATAATAAAAGTGCTAAAACAACTGAGTACAAATTATCCTGAAATGAATGAGAAAAGATTTCTGCAGCCAAGATCATATCATGTCTCTTCAGGAATGCCAGTGGATCATTTAGATTTCTTCAAAGCAAAGCCTTTGAAGTACATGAAATAACTGAAAACATGGTCAAAATAACGTGATACAGACCTTTTTGTTATTTATAATCAATGTTAAGAATAAAAGAAATGGTGTTTGCAAGGTAGAGCAGACATACCAGTGATCCGTTCTTGCATAGAATCTCTGTTTTTAGAGTACTTTGTTTTTAGCACTAAAAACAAAGGAATAACTTCAAAGTCCTACTAATCTAAGCAACTAAATTCTTTCTTGCTTTAAGGCTACTTCCAAGAATTTATCAAGAAGATTAAATATTAGAAGTCTCTTTAACAAACAAACCATGCTGGGATCTCTAAGTGTTTTTTTTTGCAATGGAATTGAAATATTGTAAAGATAAATATATGACTCTCTAAGCTATTTTGCACAGGTTAATGCCCAGTGGAAGTGAAATAATGAGTCAAGACAATATAGACTCTCTCAGTCCACACCTGCTAAAACTTATCTACTAAGTTGAATTTAACTCCATTTAGGTAATACAAATATTTGGTTAGGTATAAATATGATTAGAACAATATTTGTATTTTGGAAATTTTCATAGCTCGAATGGTATTCTACTAATAATAATTCTAGAAGAAATTTACTGTTACTTTTTATATAACAAGCATTGTACAATCACTCACTTGTGTTATTTAATGCATATAGCAATCCTCATGGTATGATTATCCTCATTTTTCAGGAGGAAATGGAAATTCAGAGAGGTTAAATAATTGGTCCAAAGTTTTGTTATACTTGCTTAGTAAAAACCTAATTCCTGTTTGTATCAGCAACTGCTTATTTCATATCTGTATCCTATCTGCTGAACATGATAATGAACTTAATGTAGTCCCTTGATATTGCTGGTATTCAGACTACATTTCCCTAGAGCCCTCTGTTACCACTGATCTTGACCATTCTCAATTTCTTAGATTTCCAACATTTTCCTCCCATGACCATCTATCTGCTTTCTTCCGACTTTACTTAAAAAAAAAAAAGATCAAAATACAGACTCAGAATCTTTGCATTCTGTCTTCCTGTGATTACAGATGATCCATCTGTACTGGTTGTTCCTATCTTAGACAACCTGTCACCATACGTCTTAGACTTCAACCACTACTATTCAACAGCGTCCCCCAGCAATTCTCCCATTTCTCATTTGCATTATTATTTTTTCCTGCCTACTGAATCAAGTTTATCAGCATGCAAACATGTTATTTCTCTCATCTGAATCATGCAAAATAAACAAACACAAAGGCAAAAGTAGCCTTTCCAGCACTTCCCATATGCTGTTCATTTGTAGCACAACTCAAGGTTTGCTTTTACTTGTGCTCTTTAAACTCTAAACAGGCATTTTTTACCTTTCCCCACTGAAGATATTCTTGCCAACATCAACAATGACCTCCATATTGCTAAATTCAATGGTCAATTATTAGTCCTGTTTGTTCCTGGTTCTTTCATAGTACTTGACAAAGCATATCTCTCCTTTATTTGATACATAGTGTGATCAAAACATATAGTGAATGTTTAAATTTTTTAAATGATTTTTTTAAAATTTATATATACATTTAAATTTTTTTAAAAAATGATCACATTTCCATTAATCACCCTCAAAATACTCCCCCTCACTTTGAACACACATATTCTACAATTCTTGCCACTTTCTGAAGCAGTTCTGGCAGTCCTCTTTCATGAGTGGCTTTAGGAGTTCTGATAAAAAAAATATTGTCAATAATACTTCTGACTACCATCTAATGGAAAGCATGCTCATAAAACTCCAGTGGTGTGTCCTCATGCACTTTCTTCACTGGATCTGGTACCATGACACTTCTGACTTTTCCACAGAGCCAAAATGGCCATGAAAGATGAATGTTTTGATCAATTCAAACATCAAGGCAGCCACAACAGTGCAACTAAAGACATGAAAGAATACATCCCAAACTTCTTCAGAAAGTAGCAAGAACAGTGAGATATATGTGTTCAAAGAAAGGGAAGCATTTTAAGGGGAATCAATAGCAATGTGTCTTTTACTGTAATATTTTTCTTTTTTATTGTCATTTTTTTTGGAAAAAATTTTAGATCTATAATGCTTTATTTAAAATTTAAGCATTTACCATATTATTTCAGTCATACTGTGTATACTTTTCATGCTTTCCAGGATACGTTCCCTTGCTTTTTGTTATAGTTTGTGTCTAGATGTCCCCCCAAGGCCTCACATAGTCATGAGGGATGGACTTTTCAGAAGTGGTTGAATCTAGAGTTTGTGACTGATTCATGGTCCAATACTGGGATTACGGGTGTGCGTAGTACGCCCACCCTATGGTGGGCAGCCTGCATATAATATAAGGATGGAAAGAGGTTTGTCTTTCTACATTGTTGTTTTTGTTGTCTTCTGCCATCATGAATCATTTCTCCTCTGTGATGTCCCCTCTGCCAAGCCACCCTGCCTCAGGTCCAGCTAATTTATGGACTGAAATCTCCACAAACTGTGAGATAAATAAACCTTTCCCTCTTTAACTTTGAGTTTTGGGAATTTTGTCTCAGCAACGAGAGAAAAGTAACTAAGCCACTTTTCTTCCTATTTCCTTGCCTTTTTTTCTTTAGCTGGCGCTTCCAAGCAGGTATTCTGCCTCTTGACATCACAGACGCTAATGCACAGGTTTGAGTACTTTTCTCTTTCTTTCCTCATTCCCTATGTAATCTTGTCCGATCTACTAGTTCTAGATATCTTCTTTCAGCTGACCACTCCCAATTTCCTGTCTTTAGAACTTTTTCTCAAATTCCAGACTCAGATATCCAACAGCTATTCTCCTCTCCTCTTTCATAGTTTAGACTTAGTATGTCCATAATGGCTTATCTGATTTTTCATATTCATTATAGTTCTAGTCAAAAATAGAATGCACATTTTAATTGAGTAATTTGAGTTTAATAAAGAGACTATTTCAGGATACAGAGAAATCATAGTTCAGTACTCTGGAACTAACACAGGTGACTATTTTCCCATGGTCCCTGGAAGGTAAAGAAATGAGAGAAGTGGTTATTAGAAAAAAAAAGGGAGAGATAGAGAGACAGAGACAGATTAATGACTAGGAACTGTGACCCTCAGTGGAACAGTAGAGCCAGTTTTTAAAAATGCCTCCTTCTTTTGAATCTTATAACAATACTCTTTACTGGTGAACATAACACTGGAAAATCAGAAATCAAGACATCAGATGACATTCTTCTGTGTCCTGTGCTCCTATCAAAGGCAATTCTCTCTGAGACTTAGACTTAGATCTCCCAGATCAGCATCCTGGGACACAGAAGAGAAAAAGAAGTATAGACAGTGCACCTAGATGGGAGAGAAAAAAAGAAAGAAAGATATTTTCTGCCCACTCTCAAAATAAGCCCAGCTAGGGCTTTTCCTATACCAATTGACAGAAAAACTATCTTAATTTTTGTTCCAGGCAAAAACAAGGGACCATCTGAAACTTCCTTTTCACCCCTGTCTATTAGATCTCCCCAGTCCTTCCTTCCAAATATACCAGACTTTGGGCACTTCTTATGGCCTTTGCTGCTAAGACTCATTGAGACACCATTGTCTCCTGCCATTCACAGCTCACAGGTGTCCGTAATTCTTATATTGTCTCTGTACATGTAACTTTAAGCCCAGTATCCAGAGTAAGCTTCTATGTCTTTACAAGAATTATATATTTCACCTAAATTGCTTAATCTATGGGCATACACATGTTTATAGTACTTTTACCATCCCTTTTTTTTAAAGATTAGTTGTAATGTTTCCTGATTCTAGTACTAATTTCATTTTTCTATCTTTATTTCTTGGCCAGTCTATGTACAGGTTTGTCAGTTTTGTTAATCTTTTCAAGGAACTGGCTTTTGTTTCCATTTTCTCTACTTTTTTCCCCATAGTTTATCTCAGTAATTCTCCTTGTAATTTTTACTGTTGCTTTCCTTCTTCTTGCTTTGGGTTTAATTTGTTCTCTTTTTTCCAGTGTCTTAAGGTAGAAGATTAGGTTTTGATTTGAGATTTCCTTTCATTTATTGTAGAGATTCACAACTGTAAATTCGGAGATAGTATATCTTAATTTTCTTTAATCCCAAGGTACTTTTGAATTTCCCTTTGATTCTTCCTTGACCCACAGCTAGTTGGGAGTGTGTTATTTAATTTTCACACATTTATGGGATTTCCAAATTTCTTTCATGATTTGTAATTTCATGCTGTGTGGTAAGAGAACACATTTCATATTCTTTTAAGTCTATTGGAGTTTATTTCTGTGGCTTAGAATACAGTCAATGTGCTTTTGAGAAAATTCTGTTATTGATGAAGCATTCTACTGATGTTTGTGTGATTCAGCTTTTCTATTCTCTCACTGATATCGGCCTAGTTGCTCTATCTTTAAATAAGTTTGGATTATTAAAGTTTCCAACTATTACTATTGAATTTCCTATTTTAGTTTTTGTATTATTTATTTTGATCCTTGGTTGTTAAAAATACACGTCTATAATTGTTTTATTTCTTGGATTTACATCTGACATGTTAGCTTTTGCTTTCTCTGTCTTGTGTCTTTTTTGATATTTACTCTTTATTACTTGTTCACATGCAATAGATATTTTCTAATGTAGCACTGTAATTTAATGATTTTTTAAAAAATCATTTTAAATCATATTCTGATCTGATCTACTAGTTTTTTTAAAAAATCATTTTAAATCATATTCTTAAAAATATTATTTCTTGGGGTTCTAGGATTTTCCCTAGAACAAAGAAGAGGCTTCAGATTTGCACTAATTTATTTTAGTGTATTATAGAAACGTTACTCTTATATATATGTTCCCTTTCCCATTCTGTGGTATTGATATTATACTTATTATACCTATAAATGTCACAAATCCAAAATCATATTTTTATTATTTTGTACAATTTTTGTCTTTAAAGAAGCTAAGAGGGCAAAAAAAGGGTAGCAAGTACAAACTTAGTCATAGCTTTTGCTATGATAACCTTCTTAATTTCATCTTCAGTTCCCTCCCTTGCTTCCCATGAACTTGAGTTACTGCATGGAGTCCCTTCCTTAGCCCAATAGAGCTGGGCTCCTGCTCACCTCCTCTGAGCTGATTGGCAAATACATCACATATCTGTGTTATACAGTCGTGTCTTAAATCAATGAAGAAAGGGAGAATAGATGTACACCATACTCTCAAGGTAATTATACAATTACCTTGATCTGTGCTTTTTTTCTCATGTGGACTTGAGTTATCATCTTGACTTCACTTGCTATCAGCCTGAAGCGCTTGCCATAGAATTGTGCAAAGGAAATTCTGCTAGCTGCAAACCTGCTTGGATTTTGTTTATCTAGAAATGTCTTCACTTTCATCTTTATTTTTTGAAGTAAGTTTGCTGGATACAAGATTATTTTCTTTCTTTCTTTCTTTCTTTCTTTCTTTCTTTCTTTCTTTCTTTCTTTCCTGGATACAAGATTCTTGAAAGACAAAACAATTTTTTTTCATTGAGCATTTCAAATATATCATTCTATCACCTTCTAGCCTGGATTGTGTCTGTGAAGTTCTTTTGTAAGTAACAAGACATTTTGTTCTTGCTACTTTCTTATCTTTGGTTTTGGGCTCTTATTGTGATGTATCTCTTTGGAGCTCTGTATTTATCCTACTTGAGGTTCACTGAACTTGCTGGGTTTATAAATTAATGTTTTGAAATAAATTTCAATTTTCAGTCATTCCTCATATATTTTTATTCTCCCTTCTCTATCTCCTCTCCTCTAGTACAATCGCTTGCTATACAGTGATGCACTTCACAATACCCATACTCCTCTGAATCCCAAAGTTCTCTGTGCTGACATTAACTGGGCTGGGTGCTCTTCGACTGCCTCTTTCTCAGATGACGTACAGCTATTACATGGCACAAATTTTAAGCTTTCTGTTCTATTGTTTTCAGCAGTGTTTGGGGGTACGAATTGCTTCATGGACTAATCCCATCAGATTTGGCTTCTTGGAAAGGATAATTTTCCAAGTTAGTTTGAAGCCCAGGAGGGCTCTTCCTAGCTCCCTCTTTTCCTCTTTTTCTCTGTAAATCTGACATGTTTACATTTTGGCCTGTATTTCCAAGGAATTTCCCAACCTCCTTATTGCCTTTCACTACAACCTTCTCTGTTTTCACTTCTCTACACTGCTGAAAATAAAGTCAGTTCCTTTAGGAAGGGAATTATCACTCTTCTCTATGGCCTGCTTATCCCCCAAGCCATATCTTTGAGCCATGGCACTAATGTTAAAAGCAGGGACAATGGTGCCTTTCTTCCTGGTGACTCTGACATTTAAGGAACTCTTTTCAGTGGCTGGGTGAATGCTGCAGCCCTGGGTCTTCTCAGCGTGGATTCCCATCTCATTAGCCAATGTAGAGAAAACTGAAGTCCTAGTATTCTCAGCATTGTCATGACCAATACAGAGCCTCCATACCATGGATGAGAGCACCCGCTTTTCACCCACACTCCCCTGAAATCTTGCCTTAGCCTTAGGTAACTAGAGGCAGAATGAGAAACATTTACATCCTGCCTGCCCAAGACCATAGCCCTCCAACAAGGGGCTGGACATAGAAGGAGCCCTGTCTTCTTGATAGGTGTTTCCATTCTGTGATCTGGAAGAGATCCAGGAGGGAACAAATCTTGATCCAAGTATCACAATTTTTGCTAAATTTTAATAGATTTTCTTGAGGGAGTGTTTCTTCATTTGCTGTATATATTTTAGGCCTTTTTTAAAAAATGATTTTCATTATTTTTCTCTGGGGAATGGATCCATGAAGCTCCTCTTTCTGTCATTCTAAGCATAGAATCCCCCTTCAGAGTAGAGTTTAGAAATATAAGCTAGCTCATGCTACAGCTCTGCTCAGAACCTTCCAGTGATTCATTCTCTCCCTTAGAAGAAAAGCCAAACTCCCTACAATGGCCCCAAAGATGCTATGTCTTCTCCCACCCTCTCAGAACTCATTTCATACTTCTCTCCTTCCTGCCCACCTGATTCTAGCCACTCTGTCCTCTTTGCTCTCTTCAAACACGTGGGCAAAGTCCTGCTGCCAGGCTTCGCACTTCCATTCCCTCCACCAAGACCACTCTAGAGATCAGCAAGGCCAGCTCCACAACCCCTCTCAAGCTTTCATTCAAATACCATGTTCTGAGCAAGGTCTAACCTGATTATCCTATATAACATCATAGCATATTGCAACCCATACCACATCTGCAATCCCCCATTTTTTGTTTTGTTTTTTATTTTTATCTTTTATTTAAAGAGGAAAAAAAAACAGGAAAAGGGTAGAAATAATGCAGAATTTTTAAAAAAGATAAACAATAAGAAATTATATATTGTCCTCTTAGAAATTGTTGCTCAATTACAAAATTAAAGCATACGAAGTAGATATTCAAACAGAGAGACTGTAAACATGCAATCCCCCATTTTAGGCAATACATAGCATGTGTCACTTTTTTTACACACTATACAATTTATTAAGAAGTTTAATGCATAGTTTTTTTTATGGGCTGTCCAGTTCCATAGTGTGTAAACTTCAGAAGCCTGGATTTCTGTCTCTTTTTGTTCACTGACACATTCCAATCATTCAGAATAGTGCACATCACTGGTAAGTGCTATATAAATATTTGTTGAATGACTATTGACTGGCTGAGTCATGTTAGAGTTCAATCCAGAAACCATGTTTTAATCAAAAACCATGTTGAGACAGCTTTCAGTTATTAGGTCCTGTTTAAATTAATTCATGGGATGAAGTAATTTTTAACAACTATTTGTTCGTCTAATGAGCTTTTTAGTGTTGATTTTTAAATTCTTAGAGTCTTAAGTGTCTGGAACATTGGCAGACCTCTTTACAGAAATATAAATCATAATATTTAGGAAATAAAAAAGAGAGACACTGGGGGCAGATTTTACATTCCTCTGACAGAATGATAATTTACACAACCATGGAAGATCAAATTTAAACCTATTTTGATTTTTACTAATATTGAAATTTGTTCCCATAGAATTTATCCACTGATAAACTTGGATATCATCGATTTCATTTGGGGCAGCTGTTATGAAACATTGCCATTCGTGAGCTTGAAACCTCACGGCAGGAACCATTACAAGAAAGTATAAACTGGGATCCAGTTCCATTTTATGAAAAGTAAGAGTCTGGACCTTGAAGTGGGAGGAAAGTTTGGCTTTTACTGTACACAGCTGGACCTTACTTTGGATATTTATTGAAATAAAACTAGTGGGCTGAAACATTTTATGAATATTTGTCAACGTAATGAGTTTCCACAGCAAAATGAGGTATAATTTTCCAAGTTATCTTTTTAAAAATTAATACAAAATCTACCCTCCAGGTCTTTTTGTTTGTTTATTTGTTTCCCAAATATCATAGTTTTTATTTCTGCAAAGATGCTGGCCAGTGGCTTTGTTCA
Source organism: Hydrochoerus hydrochaeris (assembly GCA_004027455.1). Classification (NCBI taxonomy): domain Eukaryota; kingdom Metazoa; phylum Chordata; class Mammalia; order Rodentia; family Hydrochaeridae; genus Hydrochoerus; species Hydrochoerus hydrochaeris. The sequence continues at coordinate 18,467 of PVLA01012465.1, read as the reverse complement.
TGGAACTAAGCACTTTTATAAATGGACACCAAGGAGCTCGTTACACTGAAAAATGTCAGTGTGCCCTCTTCTTTTTGGTCATACACGTTTTGAGTCTCTGTCTAAAGACTCTGCCCAAATTTCCCCAAGTGATCCTCACCAAAGCCTTGAGCAAAATAAAGTCCTTCTTGTTGGAGAATTCTGCTTTTTAGTGATTCCATGGATTCTGGCATCTGTTCTTCACACATGCCCGAAGACACCAACCAGATATGGTAATCTGTTTAGTTCACAGCCTGGTAGTCTGTTTCTATATTCTCAGTCCTGGCTGCAGAGAACGATTAATATTTTTTATTTTTCAAAATACTGATACCCCAGCCTCACCCTTTGATTCTGGCTCAATTCAACTGGAATGGGAATAGGTACTGACATTTTAAAAGCTCCTTGTTTAATTTTATCTGCAATCAAAAATCGGAGTCATAAGTGTAAGAAATCAAATTTAGTTGTATTCTCTGGAAATAGGATATTGGAAATTACTTTGATCTGTTGCATTTATGTCTTACGGTAGTATGACTTGATTCAATCCTTTTCATTCTAAAGCCATTGATAATCTGCCAGATGCTGCATGATGTGACTGATGTGGAGGTATGTGCATCCCAAACTTCAAGGTTTGGGTAAAATTATAAAAAACAAGGCAGACCCTGAATTAAAAATTACAAATATGAGGCAGAAACATAACCTTTACTTACATCTGTAAAAAAATCATTCTTCCTCACTCCACCTCCTAGAACAGCAGTATAATAATAGACACTTTTGTTAGTGTGTTGGGTATCTCAATGGTTTGGGGACCAAAAAAAACAAACCAAACCAAACAAAGAAAAACAAAAACCTGTGGCTTCAGTAAATAAGTGCACCCTTTGAATGAAAAGGGTCATTCAGGCTGAGGTTCCTTCACACCTCAGTGTGAACTGGTTTAATGAGACTTCTAGATTTTCCTATTACTTAATCACTTGTCCACTTGCGTAAAGGGGTAATGGGATATCTGGCTTCTGGGTAGGCATCACCCCTGGGGGTCTGTGGTTATCAGAGATCCATGGTCATATGGAAAGTGAAGGACAAGAAGCAGGAACAGAGGGGAGCTGACCACAGGTTCACATACCTCCTGTCTGACCCTTGATCTTACTAAGAGACCTTCCTGAGGGTCTCTGCACGGCCCCTGAGGTTGCTGTCACTTTGAGGTTCCTGTGGCTGGTCCTTCTTGTCATTCTCATCTCAGCTTAGGTATCACCTCCTCAAAGAGGCTTTTACTAATCTGCCCAACTGAGATAGTTAGCTCTCAATCATAGCATTTTCTCTTAGTTCTCCAAAAGTATATTTTCTCTTAAACATTTTTACATAGTGTGTAGCTGATGCTGGACTTAGAATAGGTTGAGTTAGAGTTTTTGGACTTTATGAGGATGAGAAAATGATTTGCATTTCGTAAAAACCATGCTACAAAAGATTTTTTACATTTTATTTTAAAGAGAAAAAACAAGAAAAACAATGATACAAAACAACTTCAGAACAAGACAATAGGACAGTAACAATGGTTAATACATTGTGTATTATTAGTTTCAAAGTAGTTGTTCAGATTACAAACTGTAAGCATGAAAAATGGATCAGGCAATATAGCACAAACCTACAGCACAAATGTATACACATAATATATTTTTTCCTTTTCCTTTCCTTCTTTTCATACTTCAAAATTTGAATTTTGTGGGTTTCCTTCTATATCTAGCAATATGCAGTACAATACTCTTTCAAAATGCTGGGCAGTACCAGCTCTGCCAGCCACATGGTCAGGAGTATAAACAACACATGCTTTCTGGGTGCTATGTTGCTAAGCTGTGATTGATGGCTCAGGTATATTAAATTCATTTTAGACTTACAGTAGTTTCTATTTTTGTCAAGATGGAATACCCTTAGAAATCAAGGAGCTGTTGTACTTTGCATGCTCTCTTCTCTCAGTATGAAAAGAACATTGTTCATCTCCTTTACCTCTTTAACTTCCCTGTTTAGAATGGGGACTCATGTAAATGTTTGATAAGTATTTGTTGCTCAAAGCATTTTCTTTCTTCCTAGGTGTTCCATTTCCTTCTACTTCCTCTCCATTTTAAGTATTACAAGAATCAACATAAATTTAACTGTGAGCAGGTAATGTCTTCATTTCTAGAACCTTCAGAGCATTGTTCCTAGAGGGCCACAAAGGTCAGCAATGTAAAGGCACAAGAAGAAAAATGGGGCCAAAAGGTTCTCAGCTCCCAGAAAGGCTGAAGGGTAACTAGTAGCAATTGGAAAGGAGGGATTCTAACAAAAGAGAAATGCAGGCATCCCATGCAGCGTCATTTGGAAATTTTTATTTTGTTAAAGTTTAGTTTCAGAAATGAGACTTTTGAAAGGTTGTCAGATAATGGTGCAAAATGGATTAAGTGCAAATGTCAATTTTTACTCAGAAAGTCCTTATTGTTCATTGGCTCTATGCCAGAAAATAAAAATCCTTTTATTTTTCACCATAAGGAACATTATTAAGTTCTTCTTCTATACATTCTGTTCTGGGCGTGAAAGAATACTGTTTGTGTCTTGTACTTAAAGAAGAAAGTAATGATTTACAAGACACAGAATGTGTTCAAAGACAGATAAATGGATATATGTTAAAAGACATTTTCAACAAAAGCACTTAATACTCAAAATGAAGTTTTTATTGTTTTACTCTCTGACATATAGGGCACATGAGATATAGCTAACTAACTAGCTAGCTAGATTCATGCGTCAGAGCCCTGGTCATATACATATGTATATATATGGATTTATCTGTTTCATTAAGTTGCAAAGAGGAGGAACAAAGATTTTATGGCTCAGAGACTCATGGAACTAAATGTCCTTTACTTAATTAGTAAATTTTAGGATTAATGTTGCAAAAGACTCAGTAGCCCAGTTTCTCTTGTTTGCTGTTAATCTTTTGGTTATTGATCATTACTGACAATTAACAAAGTCATAATTTATTTAGAGATTCTAGTACATTAACAGTTTTTTTAATAAGAAGAATCATACAAATTACTCTCTTCTGTATAAATAGGTCTGAATTCCCAGAGCTGGGAAATGCTGTCAATTCATTTAGTTTTGTTTTTTAGGCTTAGCTACGTAACAGAGGCTTCGAATTGAACAATGGTTATACAAACGTCAGGAATACAAAGAGAAAAGAGAAGCCCAAGATTGTAAATACAGTCAGCCCAGATGAATGGACGCCCACAAAAGGATTCATTCTAATCAGGATGTGCAGATCTGCTTCTAACAGTCTCAGTGTGTTGCCAGGTCAAGGCTCTGATATATGAGCGGGAACATCCATATTTGCATATTAAATATATAAATAATGAACAGTGCAGGGGGGGGGACATCAGAGCACAGCACTGAAAGAGCTTTTTCAGCCAGATAAAAACTAGCTGGAACACAACCAAGTTCTAGTGTGCTTAGAGAAAGAAGCAATTCCAAAGCAAGATGATTGCACAGTCCTTGCCCGACTGATACGCCCATGGAGCTGGAAGACAACATGCAAGTCGTCCGTATAATTCTCTCCTTCGTACTCTGAGAAATAACTAAGGCAGATCAGACTGGCTCAGCTCACATCTATCGAGCACGTGTTATGAACTGTGCTGTGGCTTGCAGGTGATGAGAGACATAGTTTTGTTAAAAGGCGTCACCACATCCAATGGAAAGAAGAAGGTAACTAGCTAAACTCTCCATACTATGATAAATGAAAACATTTGTGTTGGTACAGAGGCTGTGGGAAGCCAGAGGAGATATAACAGACAAAGATGGTGGGGGTAAAAAAAGATTCCTTCATACTCAGCTGCAAGTGATAAAAATACAGTCTGATTCTCTATTCCCATCCACGATACAGGGGAAGGTATAAGAGGATTTGTTTGCTCATTCTTTGCTTTTATTCTACATCTGCATTTTATTTCCTCTAGGGTTGGTGAACTGGCACTGAACTGCCTATTTTATGACTACCTCAAAAGCCCCATAAAAACTCACCCCAAGAAAATGTCCCAAGACTTCCTGCATGATCTACCATGGGGCCAAATGGCACTTCTCTCTACCCCCAGATATCTGGGGCATCCCTGGCTGGGCTCTGCCTCCATATACTTTGGAAACCAGAGACTGATCTGTTGATTCTGTTAAGTGGTTGTTATGTGAGAGGTTTTCTTCTCCAGTTGTAGAAAATAAAACAGTGTCATGGTTATATAATAATATTTTTTCATATAAATTTTAACAAATATTTATAGAGCCACATCCTGTATAAAGTGCTGCAGGAAGACACAATGACACCCAGGACGGGCCAGCTGCTCCCTCTCAGAAAGACTGACAGGAGGTGGCCCTGCATGGTAGATAGATGCTGGGGCCACCCTACCTCAGCCTGCACCCTGGAATTGTCTCTGAACCCTGTGGGATTACTTCATTTCTTGTGCTCACTTTCTTTTTCTATTGAGTAGCAATAATTAATAGATCTTATATGATGTGACAGCTATAGAGATTAAATAAGTGAATCTACAAAAAGCACCTAGAAGAATACTGGTCTCATAATAAATCCAGCAACTAATATTATTAGGGCATTTGAAAGAAATTAGCAATTAGATCAGCAAGATAATTTTACAAAGCACTATGACAGAAATAAAACAGGATTATGAGGAAGAAAGACTGGGAAATACCATTAGACAGGGTCATCAGGGCAGACCTCTAACAGAAGTACATTTAAGCTGAGTCAAGCTGAACAACAAAACAGCAGCCAGGCAAAAGGAATAGCAAATGCAAAGGCCCTGAGGTGGAATCATACTTGAACATTGCAGACAGAAAAGGGAGGCAGTGTGGCTAGTCAAGGCAGAGAGTGAAAGGTAATGAAGTCAAAGATGTGGGGAGAGGCCAGGTCCTGTAAGTCTCATTAAGGATGAGAAATATATTCCTGCTTCTGTCTGTGAGTGAGCCTTACAAGGAGAACAAGGTCTTGCAAGACATGAGGAGACACTATACAAGTGAACTCAAGGATATAGACTCCTTGAATTCTTATAGGGTTACACCTTCATAAACCTATTGTAAATTGAATATAAGACAAAAGTACATTTAATACACCTAACTTGCTGAAGGTCACCACTAGGGCCAGTCTACCTTATATAGTCTATGGCAGAATAAAGCCCTTAACATGAAGCTATCTTGTAACGAAGTACTGAATATCTCATGTAATTAATTAGCTAGAGTGCTGAAAGGGAAAAGTACTCTGATTGTATGTTTTTTCCCCATCTTGAAGTCAAAAGAAGATATCATGCCTATATCGTGTACTCTGAATAACCACTATGAAGATAATGATACATAATGTTTTAATTATTGTAACTCTCCTATTAACCTGTTTGGAAACTTTTTTATTGTTATATTTTTTCTTTTAAAAATAAAAAAGTCCTAAGTCGAATCATCATAAGTCAGGCTCTTTACATGACCTCCTGTTTTCACCCCCTCCAGTGGGGTTATTCTCCACCCAAAAAGGGGATTCAAGGAGAAAACATCCTATGAGCCCAGGTGGAATATGAGCAGAGAAGGAGGGCGAGGTGATAGGTCGGCAGAAGCTTCTCCAGGAGACTGCATCTTCTCTGTCTGATAGAAAGAGGGTCCGTTGGGGCTGGACACTAGTGGGGCTGGACACAACAGTGACCCTGTGAGTAGCTTGTTGGCTCCAGATAGAAAGAGAGGAAGGCAGGACCCAGGGATGCGGCTGCCCCTACACATGTAATCACAGTCTATTATAAAAACCAAATCCAAACTTCAATGATGCAGTCAAACTGCTTCAAGTTTTTATTTACGGGTATGGACCTCAATGAAATCAGGAGGTGATATTCCTCTCATAAATATTTTTAAATTTTTATTGCCAAATATGCATGGTATTTATGTAGAATAGAGATGCTTCAACTTGCTGAAATAGAGTGAGCATATAGTTTATTGTGTCAGCACAATTGAAAATGAAAAGGATGCTATTAATAATAACCCTAGATCAACAATATGAATCAATTTTATCCTGACAAACAAGGACCTATTAAGGAATTAACCACACCTAATGAAGAAAAGGATTTGATGTTTTAGATAAACATAGTTGGAAGCTATTAGCAAGTTTAATCAAGAGAATTCAGGATCTGATTTATATTTTCAAAAGGATATAAATTGGTACAGCCATTATGGAAAGCGATATGGAAATTTTTCAAAAAATGAAATATCAAACTAGCATGTAATCCAGCAGTCTCACTTCTGGAAACACATTCAAAAGCCATGAAATCAGGGTGCCAAAGAGATATCTGCACCCACACATTCATTACAGTGTTATTCACAACAGACTAGATAACAAAACAAGAAATTTGTCCTTCCACGGGTGGATGGATAAAGGAAACAGAGTACAATTCAACCATAACGAAGGAAGTGCTATCATTTGTAACAACATGGATGAACTGGGAGGACATTATTTCATCAATTGAAATACACCAGATCCAAGAAGAGAAATAACATAGGATCTAGTTATATGCAGAATCTTTACAAAGTCAAACTTGCAGAAGCAGAGAAAGGCAGAAAATGGTGTTTCTAAATTTATGTGGTAATATGAATAAATTCCCAGAATCTAATGTATAGCATAGTAGCTATAATTAACAATACCACACTGTTGACTGGAAATTTGCTAAGGCGTTAGAACTTAAATGTGTTTAACACACACACACACACACACACACAAAACCATGTGTGTTAACCAAGGTGTTAATTTGATTATGGTGATTATTTCACAATGTATATGCTTGTGAGGTATGATTAAAAACAAAGTGAATGTTCAAATTTTTAAAAAATTTATTTCAGTAAAAGACATATTATTGCCATTAATTCCCCTCAAGTTACTCCCTCTTGCTTCAAACACATTTATCATTCTTGCCACTTCTTGAAGTCCTTCTGGAAGTCTTCTTTTGTGAGTTTCTTTGTTTTGCTGTTGTTCAATGTTCTGAATATTTTCGAAATATTTACCTTTTATGGTCATTTCAATTTAAGCATCAAAAGGCCCTGGCTCAGAAGCCAGAGCCAATGGATGAAGTGAATAAGGACACACTACAATGTTTTTACAAGCCTGCCTTTCTGTTAGACAACACTCAGTGGCAGCATTTGCAGTACTTTTGATCACAACTCGTAAAGACACTCGCCAAAGAGGACTTCCAGAACTGCTTCAGAAAGTACAGAATGATGGGATAAATGTGTTTACAGTGATGGGAAATGTCTGAGGAGATTATGCCCAGGTGTCTTTTGAATTTATTTTTATTAGTGCAAGCCTCTAAATGATTACATTTATCCTGGGAAGTCGGTACATGTACATAACACATCTTAACTCTTTCTTTTTTTCATTCCCTACCCCTCCCTTCTTTCCCCGCTCTCTCCAACTCATGATTTTACACCAATTTGCAAAAAGTTGTTCTAATTTCATCATTTCCCCCTCAATTCTCTTTTCTAATCCCCTTTCCCTCCTTTCCTCCCCCCCATTTATTGATTTTGTTTGAAAAAGATCACCCTACTTCCTACTTACCTATCTTCTATGTCATTCTATCTACCTATCTATCTATGTATCTACTATATATGATATACCTAAGAGAAACCATATGATAGTTAAGCTTGTCTGCTACAAAGAAAGATAAACCTGAGGTATTCATAGATAAATGGCTGCAACTTGAGACCATAATATTAAGTGGAGTAAGTCAGACATGCAAGCTTAAATATCCTATGATTTCTCTTACAGAAGAAACTCAATGTCTTTTACTATAACATTTTAAATTTAAACATTCACAGTATACTTTGATCATCCCTTATGTATCAGATCATCTGATTGTATGCCTTGAGTACACATAAGTTTAAAATTTTTGCTTCATAAAGCTAGAAAAAGAAAAGATCATCGTGGCTTCTGTGTGTAGACAGTATTGTAGGGGACACAAGGAGAAGGAAGGAAGATTTTCAAAAGTCTTTGCAGAGCTCTAAGTGAGTCATGGAAGAGGCTTGAACTAGAGAGGAACACGGAAAATGGAGAGGAATAAATATAATAACCACATTAGAGTTGAAGTGGCTGGATTTACTGATAGGTTGGAGTTTGGGGAAGAGGAAAGCCAGCATCCAGCAGCATGAGCCATTGAGCAGATGAAGTGGCTGTTTGCTGAGATGACAATTTTCTTTATGTGCCAGGAAATAAGTGTGCCACGCCTTCAGCTTGATTAGGTGAAAGTATGTAATACCAACAGTAAAAACGAATCACTTTTGATTGCCTCTGACCTGTCACATATTGTTCTAAGTACCTTATTAACTGAATGCTCATAACAGCCCTCTGAGATAGGGGTTATCATTATTAGGCTAGAGCGTGGACCAAAAATTCAAATTGCCAAAGTTACACAGCCAGTGAGCGGCAGTCTGGGGTTGGACTTTTGTCAGTTCAGAAGTTCTGATCCAGAGTCTGCTCCTGCCACACATGCCTACCACACTGCCTGCCTGTGACTATCACCCCATGATCAGCCAGCCTATTGCCCATTGTAATCATTTGCCTCCGTGGGCACATGGCATTGGAAGCAGGAATCTCAGGGGATAGAGTGTTCATGAAACCTCAAACACTCTCCAGGCTGCAGCCTCTGCTCTCATCTCCAAAGATGTTCAGGAAGAGCTGCCGAAATCAGAGGGTCACATGTGCATCTCAAGTGAGGTTACAGCTCTACAAAGTAAGCAAATACTAATCCTGTGTCCACACAGAATCCTCCTCTGCCTTGTTATATTTGTTTGAAGAAATGTAAAGTATCATAAGTTATTTACTTGAGAGGAATCCACCTTGTATCACAGATAAAACTGTTATTTTTATTAGTGTGTGTTTTTACTGAATAATAAACACATTGATTATGGAGAATTGGTACCATTGCATCTTATTACTTCCCCTTCTCTTCCCCTCCGGTCTGTTTCCCTCCATTCCCAGATCTGCAGTCAGATTCCCGAATTCAAATTCACGCTCTCATCTATTAGCTAGGTGACTTCAGAGTACTACTTAACCTCTTTATATCTGTTGCATCTATCAGTAAAGGGGGGTTATTAATGGTATGCCAGAGTCTCATTGGTTTTTATGCCAAGCCCAACTCATTTTCCTTCTGTCCACAAATCTCAACTGTATTTCCCAACTTTTCTTGTAGTTTAATGAGACCAGATGGCTCTGGCCATTTAGGAAAAAGGAAGAAGTGACAGATGCTTCCTTCAGATCTGGTCCATACAAATCTTCCAAGTGACACCACACTCTTTCTTCCTTGTCTGGTAAATCCATATGGAGGATCTAGCAGAGGAATCTAAGACCCCAGGCACAATGGAGCTACAGACTTGAAGGAGTCTGAATCTCTGTGTGACCCTAGAGAAACTTGTGGAATAAGATCATTCACTTTGAACTGCGTAAAGCAGAAGTAAATGCTCACTGTGCTGGATCAGAGTAAGTTGGGCATTTGTTTATTAGAGCAGCTTTAATTGCCTACTCCAACTAGTATCCCAACCACTCAAAAGGTTACTAAAGTACATTAAATTTCCTATAACATATCTGAGTAAATATGCTTACAGAACACAGAAGAAAATGTATCTCCTGGCTTTTCCTTTTCCAAATCCTCTGTTACAACTAGAGAATAAAACAGACCTCATCAGAAATCACAGTTCTCCAGGTAAGGCATCTTCTTGTGACTGACAACATGACCTAGTTTTATACAAAAATGGGTATGAACAGGTTCTATAAAATAAGAACAGTGAGAGATGAGCAAACAAGACTTAAGAGGGCTTTAAAGGCTGTTGCTTTAGTCCATATGTGCTGATAATTCTTGAGGCTGGGGAGTTTATAAACAGCAGAAATTTATTCCTCACAGCTCTGAAGACTGGAAGTCGGAGATCAAGGTGCATGCTGGTTCAGTGTCTGGTCAGGGCCTGGTCTCTCTCTGCTCCTACAATGACAGTTTGTTGCATCCTTTCCAGGAAACCAGTGCCCCGTCTTCACATGAGCAAAAGGATGGGAAGGTAAAAGGGCCTCGCTAATTCCCCTAAACCCGTTTATGAAATTTCTAATTCCAGGCCCCACTCCCATGGGTAATCACTTCCTAAAGGACCCAACTCAGAGCTACCTCAGTGATTAGCTGCCAACATCAAAATTTGAGGAGGACACATTCAGCAGTGATCCAAAGGCCTCTCTCTCATCTCTCCCAGAGTCTCTAGTCAGAACTGCAGCCAAAGCTACATGATTTATGTGGCGAGATCTTCCCAACCAGATTAAGACTGCACAGCCTTGCTGAACATGGGGGTTTATTATGACTCAGTACTTTACTTTTGGGTAGATGCAAGCACATCATGGGAACACTGTGCCTCCTACACCAAGGGGCCAGGAGAAAACCCTGGAAGTTGGAAAATTGATTACATCTTAACAAAATCAAAGTCATATGTTTAGAAATTGAAATGATTCTGGAAGGATACTTAGATTTTTCTTTGAATATCTTTTATGATTGTTGTAAAGTCAAAGTCCCAGAAAAACTTCAGAGATTTAAAATAACATTTAGCAAATAATCCAAGTTCTATCTGAAAGGAATATTTTGAACAAAAAGAAATGTTAAGCCAATGGATAACTTGCTTGTATGTTTACTTATTACTACACACACTACACATTTTCTCTGGACTTCTTTTGACAAATAAATCTCCTGACATTAGATTTTAATTTTTTTCCAGTTTACCTTCAGGCTCTTAAGATGTACTCTGTCATCATCACTCACCATCTTGTATCTCTCAACAATATCACAAATCTTATTTTATGATATCACAATGTCATAGATATACTGCCTGGGTGACATAGGGAATACTTCATAGGTATCTAAAAAGGTCTTGTAGATAAATGAGCCTATCAGTTCAAAGATATTCATGTACTCACAGAAACCTCTTGTCATAGGAAATTTTCCAGCATACCAAAATGTATCCAAGGTAGGAGGCACCAGCAGGAGATGCAAACTTTAAAAGACCAGAAGTATCACATAGATACGATGCCAAGGAAGCCAGGTCACACAGCTCAGTCCCAGAGGACTGTGAACATTCAGAGGAGCAGAATGTCCAATATTTATGTACGTAATTCTACATCCCTAAAGAGGAGGTAAGTTTATAAACAACAGAACATTAAAATCTGTTTTCTTTCCTTGTTTAATAATGCCCCACACTCCTGGAAGCCCCTCACTTTCCTACCCCCAGGAGAATTTCTTACGCTTTCCTACCATTCCACTGTCCAGATGTCTCTCTTTATAAAATTCATCATTTATTCCTAGAGCATCCCAGTAAAGGAGATGTGTTGCCTACAGAAACCTGGACACATCATTCTCTTCAGAGCTCTTTGTTTTTCTGTCAAAAATCCATCTGCTTTGCTTTTAGTGTTTTTGTCTTGTCCTCATTTCACCAGTTTTGCATCATAAGGGGACAAAGAGATGCTTGGAAATGGTAAAGCCTCCTTCTGAGTGCAGGAAAGGGTGGGGACTGAGCTGGTCATGCAGAACTTCCCTCATCTGTTAATTACTTGTCCCATCACCCCTATTAAGTATAATACCGATCAAATAATGCCTTACAATGTTACCTGTACAAGCTTTGTGGACAATAGAGAGAGCCGCTTATTTCTGGTAAATGATTCAAGAAAGTTCAACGCGATAGCACCATCTTTCAAAGGCTGTAGACAGCTGAGCTTTTGGTAATAAAAAAAAAGTCTCCTTTTGTCACTTAGCAAAAGAAGAATGGCTTGCTCTCCTACTGGGGCTAAATTAAAAGATGCAGCTGATCTATCATATTTAGCGGCACCCTAATAATGCACAAAAGCTTCTGTGGCACTGATTAAAAGGGGAAAATATCATCTGTCTAGTAGAAAAGATCTGTAACTAAAACAAAAGCATTCTCACCCATGACTCAACATTTACTGTCAACAGTCTGTCTGTGTGTGTCTAGAACAACTGTCTGTCTGTCTCTCTCTCTCTCTTAATCATCTGCTTGCAGAAACAATTAACCAGGAATAATTTTTCCTTCCCTTTCAAACTAAATACTTTCCAAATGAGCATCAGAATTATAATATGCCTCCCACCTGTAGGGGGGCCACTTCTTCTACTTTCCAAAAGGAAAATAAATAAAAGGGTTATTCCCTTATTTTGTCAGTCCTTATTATGGTCATTATATTGCTCATTATTTCCACAAATAGGTTCATTAATCCAAAATTAACCAACTAGGAGTTCAATTTAGCAGAAGTCACAGGCATGGTTTTCTCAAAAGCTACACAGAGCCACCATTTAAAACAATGCAGCTTTTCTTGGATTTTAAGTCTCATTTGAGTGACTTCCATATGTTGGGTGACCTCAGGTTAAAATTTTTTCTCCTAACAATATAAATAAAACATTTTGAACAATAAATAAAACATTTTTGCTTCATTTCCTAAATTGTCAATAGCCTCAAAAGAGAGAAATTCTAACCCAAAACATGTTGGTGTTTTTATCACCTAGGAAATTGTTATACTTTATAATTATAATTAGTTTAGTTTAAATTATTTTTCTACATTGATGAAGTGGAATAAATGAGGAAACAGAAAAGATGATAAACCAATTTTATGAATATTGCTCTAAATTTTATTTGCCAATCACCTAAGACAATACGGAAAATCTATTCATTCTTCTTAATATAAGCCATTTTTACATCAGAACAAAAGCCATTTGTCAGGTAAAAGAGAAAAATGTAACTATATATATACTTAATATCAATCATGTCTTGATTAAGAGTTTGCTATTCTGTATATAACCTATTTCATAGCCATATAAAATTTCTCATTTACATGATCTTTTAAATCATGCCATCTGATTTTTTTTTGTTCTTAGAAGTGAGGACTTTAATCCATTATTTGTTATATATCATCTTAGTATGGATAATATTTTATTCACAGATGATTAAAATTTTTTCTGAAGAAGTCACAAACCAAATATACTGCTAATATTATAATGAAATATTAGCAGGAATAAAATAAGACCACCCCTCTAAACCCTGTATTTGGAATTGAGCAAATGTCTCATTTGAAGAGTAGAGTCTGGAGCCTCACTTTCAAAGAAAGAGATTTGGAAGCAATCCCAAAGGAAAATGATAAGCACATTCAATTATTAGGAACTGAATCAGATAGGAGAGCAACCGCTCTTGTTTAGCTTAGAAAGAAAGGATTTATTCCCACATGGTTTCCCAGCATATAAAGCACATTACAAATGGTGGGATAATTAACTACCTTTCCTTCTCTCTCATCTCTCTCTACATGCAAGGAAATATTCATAGAAAGGAATTGTATCTAAATTGCTTTAAAATGTATTCATCAGAGGTTGAGTCAGGTTACATGTGTCATGAAAAAAGGAGGCCAAGTTAGGCCTGTAGAATATTGTCAGCTGAGGGATTTGTTTCTGTTTCTCAGCTTTGTGTGCCTCTTTACCAATTCAGTGACCCAGTTTTCCCATTCAGTAAGGCACCTGTTATGTTTTGCCTTTCTTTATCCACTCTATCTTAATAAAACATCTGAACTGCCCTTGGTATTGTTATGATTTGCATCTAGACGTCCCCCCAAAGCCGCATGCAGTCATGGGTTCTACAGTTTGTGATTGATTCACGGTATAATGCTGGAATTAAAGGTATGAGTGCTACACCCACCCTAGGGCAGGAAGGCTACATAAAATATAAGGGACCAAAGAGGCTCATTTCTCTCTCCTCTCTTGTTGCTTTTGGTGTCTTCCACTGCCATGAACGGTTGCCCCTCTGCCATGCCACCTTCCTTTAGAGCCAACTGATAATGGACTGAAACCTTTACAAACTATGAGCTAAATAAAACTTTCCTTCTTTAACTTTGGGTGTTGGGTATTTTGTCTCAGCAAAGAAAAAAGTAACAAAGACATTATGGTATGTAACTTAGATTATTAACACCCATAAACATAATGAATAGTTGACACTATTCAACATAATAAGTATTTTTAGAACTATCCAAGTGTCTTTTTTTTTTGCTTTGTTACAATTGGGCTTTCTTTTTCCAGTCTCTAAAATCTTCAGGAACCAAGTAGTAAATTTTTATAGACACGCCTACTTATATTTGGAGAGAAAAAAAGTTTTGCATGAAAAGAACATAACCTTGGAGATACCAGTATACATATGATTATACATTTGTTTCTCCATCTATAAAAGGAGTATTCTATTTGAATTTTTAATTTTATATGCACATGTTTGCAGTTCATGTAGTTTGAAGTCATCTTGGGGAATGATTACATGTACATTTTATGGCACATTTATTTCTTTTTTAAAAGTCCTCTTCCTTTTCCCATCTCCCTCCTCCCTTATTCCCCTATCCCATTTTTCATTCTTGTTGATATTACTTGTCTTAGCTCATGGTATGGCAAATAATATTTTATTAATTGAGTTCGTTAGCTTCTTGTGCATGGCAAATCTTTATTATTTCCCTCTCCCTTTGTTCCCTTATACCACTTCCCTAAAGCAAGAGATCCACCCTCTTGTCCTTTTTCTACCCATCCTTTGTCATTTTCTTTGTACTTTGCCTCACTTAAAGGAGAGACACTATATGGTATTTAAGCTTGTGTATCTGGTATATTTCATTCAACATTATATTTTCCAGGTTCATCCATTTTCCAATAAATGTCTCAAATTTATCATTCTTTAGAGCTGAGCAGTATTTCATTATATATAGATTCCACATTTTCTTTATCTGATAAGGCTGATAAGTATACAGGCTGCTTCCAAGATTTAGCTATTACAAATTATGCTGCTATAAACATTGGTATGTGTGTATCAGTGTAGTAGGATGACTTAAACTCTTTGGGGGAAGATACTTTAGAGGGGGATAACTGGATCGTATAGAATTTCTAAATTCAGTTCTTTGAGAAATTTCCATACTGATTTCAATAATAGTTGTACTAGTTTGCATTCCCACTAACAATGAAGGAGGGCTCCTTTTTCACCACAGTCATACCAGCATTTGTCATTGTTTGATTTCTTAATGGTTACCATTCTTTCCAGAGTATGATGGAATTTTAGCACTGTTTTAATTTCCATTTCTCTAAAGGGCAGAGATGTTAAGCACTTTTTTCATATATTTGCTGACCATTTGTAGTTCTTTCTTTGTGAAGTGTCTGTTCATTGATCTTGCCTATTTCTTGCCTGGGTCTTTAATTTTAGGTGGTTAATTTTCTTGAGTTCTTTGTATGTTCTAAATATTTGCCCTCTGTCTGAGGAATAGCTGGAAAAAATATTTTTCCCATACTTTAGGCTGTGTCTTCACTTTACTATTGATATTTTCACTGTTCATAAGTTTTTAAGTTTGATCTAATCCCATTTGTTGATCCTTGCTTGCTGTTTCTCGTGTGATTGAGGTTCTGTTTAGAAAATCCTTTCCTACATCCATGTCTTCAAATTTTTTACTTATTTCATCATCCAGTAGGTTTAATATTCCTGTTTCAATGATTATAACTTTGAACCATTTTGATTTTAATTTAGTATATAGTGAGAGACAAGGACCCAATCTCCTGCAAACAGATAACTAGTTTTTCCAACATATATTTTTGGCCCCTTTGCCAAAGATCAGATAGCTGAATATGACTGGGAAGGTTTCTGTATCCTCAGTTCTGTTCCACTGATTCATATATCTGTTTTTGTTCTAGTACTGTGTCATTTTTTAATCACTATTGCTTTGTAGTATCGCTTAAAGTCAAATATTGTTATGCCTCCTGCTTTGTTCTTATTGCCCAAAATTGCTTTTGCTAATCTGAGTCTCTTTTGGCTCCATATGGGTTTTAGGATTGTATTCTCAAGACCTGTGAAGTACACTACTGATATTTTGATTGGGATTATGATGAATCTGTATAGAAGTTTTGGAAATATGACCATTTTGGCAATATTTGTTCTACCAATGCAAAGTATGGCCATTTTGGCAATATTTGTTCTACCAATGCAAGAGCAAGAGACATCTTTCCTCTTCAAACTCCTTCTTCAGAAGCTTTTTTTCTGTAAAAGTTTTCTATTTCTTTGCTTACGTTAATTCCTAAGTATTTCATTTTTCTTGAAGATATTGTGAATGACATTGTTTTCATAATTTCATTCTCATAGTGTTCATGTACACAAATGTTACTGATTTTGTGTGTTGATCTTGCAACCTACTACTTTGCTTTAGTTGGTTATTAATTCTAAGTGTTTTCTGTGGAGTTCTATAAAAGAAGTATTCTTAATCTCAGATGAAATGATTAAATGAAAAGATATGTGTGATGTGTTGATTTTATTGTTGCTAGTTTTTTTTAAAAAAATCTTTACGACATTTTTTGGGTCCAGTAACACTTTACAAAGAGGTCAGAACTTGGGAGAGAAAATAGAATGAAGCAATCATAGGTAACTTTTCCTGACAAGAAAAGTAGGAATATAACAAATGAGCATTAATGAAAGGATGAATGTGGTTATGTGATGAAATACTAAATAGTTGTGAAAACAATATATAATTATGAAATACAATTAAACAACATAGATGACTTTCAAAAATATAATGTTGGATCAAAAAGTTTAGAGAAGTATTCATATAATAAAAGCCATTAATACAAACATTTAAAAACTAAAATATACTTTTCTACAGTACTTGCATATGTGGTTTAAAAAAAGAAACTCTAAAAAAGAAGAAACTCTAAATTCAGGATTGTATTTACCTTAGGGGGAAGAAGAGATGGCACAGGATAAAGATCCATAGGAGACCTCAAAGATATTTGCAATATAATTTATGTTTCTTAAATCCACAACTGTATATAAATATCAATTTTGTTGCTACTCTTAATACTATACACGAATGTGGAATATTTTCCTTGTTATATAATTTTGTTGGTGGTCTTTGTATCATTAAAATTCTAGAGGGAACCATTGTTGGCTATAAGTAAGTTTTCTGGGGCCACATATATATTAGGAGTTTTTAGGCATTCTTCCTTTTTCCTTTCTTTTAAGGTAGGTACTTATTGCCTTCCCCAAGGTAAGCAAGCAAATTCCCATCATGTAAACTAGGGTCCCAACATCCTTTGAGTAGAGATGGAGTGAGAATTTGAAACAACACTTTTCTGATTTTAAAGGAAAACTAGTTTCCTCCCCTCCAAATGCTACCAAATTTTCCTACTTACATAATCTCATTTAATCCTCTCAATAATTTATTCAGAAAGGCATAGCTTTGTTTTTTAAGAGGAGGAAATTCAGCAAGGTTAAATGGCTTTCCCAAGATCTTGCCATACAAGAATTTAAATCCAAATCTTTTCCTTCCTAAATGCAATGACTGGCCAACCAAGAATATCACCATGTTCCCAGTGATACATCTTAGAGTAATCAGGGGTATAGGAGGGTAGGACTTAAGATTTAAATTAACCTCTAGTATATATTAGAGCAACCAGCTATCTGATTAAAATCTTCATCTTTTTAGTTTTCTTTCTTCTAATATAAATAACTAAATTGACATTTAGCAGGAACGATTTTATATTCTGACAGCTTAATAAATGCTGACCAGTTTTCCTGTTTCCCAGAACTATAGTTCATACACCCTGTTTCTTAAAATGCAAAGTTCAAATGGGAAGGTCAAATAAATCACTCAATAACATGAGCAGCTGCGGCAGATACACACCTTCCAACACCCAGGTCCCTGCCCTTATCATCGAAAATTGATTTTCTTTGGCAGGGAAGGAAAATTCCTACTTATTTCTTCATGTCTATTTCAACCTTTAGCTTATTTACTTTATCCCATGTGGTTTTCAGCACTTTTTTCTATCAGTCTTAAGAAACTTGATCTCTGATGGCCAGAGAGTCAAGAACACAGAACGTACTCTTTCTACTCTCCATGCTGGAATGCTATTTTGGTTCCACTTAAACAGTAAGGTGTTGCAAAGGTTGTGACTGACGTGATACTTATTTTTTAGCATTTATTTTTAACACAAAATAATTCATGTAAAATAAATAAATAAGCTCCATCCTGGAATTGAGGTACAGTAATGAAATTGTATTTTCTTTTCTCTGAGACACGGGTCACTTTAAGTCAATTAATGATCAGAAAGTGACATTGGGCAGATCAAATTGGAAAATGACAAATCTTAAAATATAGGAGATTTGTGTTCCCGCTGCCACTCACAGGAAGCTTAGCAGCGCTGAAGTCCAGGGTTGGTGAGCCCAGTGGAGAGCAGAGCCAGTGAAGGAAGCTTCATTAATCCATGGTCAGTGCTGGGAATGAGACCCCACACACATGGGAAGGGCATTACCAAATGGGCAACATGTTGGAATCGGGCAGAAGGAGCTTGATCTGGGAGCGACAGTGACTTCAGTTGGTTCCTCCCTACCAAGAGCAG
>PVLA01012464.1:0-44254 GCA_004027455.1 Hydrochoerus hydrochaeris | reverse complement strand
AACACAGCCTATGAAATGAGAAACTGAGGTAACTATTAATTTGCCACCTTTAACTGTATGAATAAGATTTGAGGTTGTATAATAAAATCTAACATGAACCAGAAAATTATATGCAGTGTGTAAATTCTTAACATGTTAATTTTACTCTCAAATGTTAAAATTTAAAATGGGTTAGGGAAAAAATAGAGAAGTAGAAGAAGAGGAAGAGATCAGAAGTAAGGCTGGATGATAAAGAGAGAATCACAATAACTTTGAGAAACTAGTACAGAGGATAAGAGGGAAAAAACTAGAAATAAAAGGAAGGACAAACAGAACAACAAAGAGATTAGAAACCATGTTAACACTCATATGCAAACAAGATCAAACAATGAAGGAGAATAAAAATCACAACAGCAACAATGACAAAAATGAGAGAGAGAGAGACAGAGAGAGAAAGAACCAAAAAAAGAAAGAAAAAAGTCTACTCCCAGGTTTGTCTCTGCTTTCACTTGTAGATGTGTGGAAGCAGGGTCCAGATCTGTGTTGATTTATCCCAGTCAGCCAGCAGTAGCTTTATGGCAGGGTAGTGGATAATCTCAGTAAGCTGCACCTTTATTTCACCTGAAGTTCAGGCTACATTTTGGCCCTGGGGCCAAGACCAGATCCATTCAGCCTGTAGCAGCACATCTTTTGCAAATTTGAAATCAGCTGGGAACTGCTAGATGGACCCAGCAGTTGCTCTGAGTTCTGAGCTCATGTGGCCCTTCTCCAAGATGGCTCCTAGCCAATCCCTCTCTCTCATGGACAAGCAAGCCCTCAGAACTCAGCCACAACTAGTGCAGTTCCCCATGTCCACTGCTGCATCTCTCTGTGGAGGCCTCTGATATTGCCAGCAGTCACCGTGAGTCTGCAGGTTGAACTGCTCCTCTTACGCAGTGAGTCCTGATTTAGGGACAGACTCCACCAGTTACCTCCTTGTTTGTCACTGAAATTTCTGGCTTAGCTCTCTTAGCTCTCTTCCTATATCTAGGAGATCCACTTCCCTCCTCCTTGTCTTCCTCATGTTGCTATATTCTGGTGTCTGGATGGGAACTCTCAGAGAGGCTAACTGATTTTATATATATATATATATATATATATATATATATATATATATATTCATTAAAGGTTTATATATTTCTGTGCTCTGCTCTACAATATTAGGTTATGTTTGGCACAATTTCTTCTCCATTTGGATATTCTTTAAAACATTCTCTTTTACTTTCAGATAATGATTTTGAAGAATATTCAGAGAGTAATGAAATAACATGTTTAATTTAACCTTTAATGACATTATTTGTTGAAATTAACTTAGAATAAACATGCCTTTGTAATTTTTTATCTAATAAGTGCCTGCCATGGCATGTGTTTAGGTGTCTCCTTAAAGCCTGATACAGTCATAGATGTGCTTTTTCAGAAGTGGTTGAATGTAGAGAGTGTGATTGATTCATGCTACAATGCTAGAATCAAGGATTCTAGGATTAAGGGTGTGTGATTACTAAATCAGTCCACTGATTGGATTGGCATTGTCCTTATCCCAGTAGATTGAATACAATACAAGGGACTGAAAGAAGCTTGTCTTCCCCTTGCTTGTTGCTTTTGCTACTTTTGGAGTACCAGGGGTCTCTGCAATACCACTGTGCCATGTGTCACTCTGCCTTGAGGTCAGCCAACTATGGATGTAAATCTTTACAAACTTTGAGCTAAATAAATCTTCCTCTCTTTAACTTGGAACTTTGGGTATTTTATCTAAACAAGAGAGAAGTAATTAAGACAGTGTCTATCACCCATCTACTTGGACTCTATATGATTAATAGGCAAAAGCACATTCTTTAGGAGCATAAGTCAAAAATAAAGAACTTCAGTAAGCACCCAAACTCTGCTGCACACACATGTATTTACTTGACACAACATTCTACCTGAATAAGTAGCTCTAATATTCTATAAACAACATTTATTGCAAATTCTCAACCAAGGTAAACAGACTATATTCTTCCAAGTACATTACTGTTGGAAGGATATTAGCATCACATAATTTGTAGAGACTCTGGTCTTCATGACTCCATTTTATAAGCCACTAGATATGCCAGCCTAGTAATTTATAACCTCAAATCATGAACCAAATGCAATTGAAAGGAAAAGCATTTATTCCATCACACATGATATTATGGCAATTTCTGGGGAACCATAGTGTGAATAAATACAATAACTTAAGTTTATGTACTTTCTACTGTGACTTTGGAGAGTTAAAAGGCAATGTGAGCAGCATTTAGTTCCTGGAGTGTCTAGCAAAAATCAAGCAGAAATGAAGATATTTTGCACATACAGACGCATATATGTACTATAATTATATACTATATCAACATTAAAGTGATAACATGTAAATATTAACATCATTTAGTGTTTTGCATGAAATAAACATATCTTTTATCATTATGTCATTGACTTATCTATAACATTCAGGACTAGAATTAATTCTATTAGACAATTGGCATTCATCTTACTGTTTCATGGAGATTTGGTTTTATGTATGATACATTCACAGTAACAAATTATTGCTTTACTTTAAAAACTGTGTGACATTTCTAAGTAATTTCTGGGTCTAGAATTTAATATTTCGATGTATTGTGCAATCAATTTAATATCACATTACATGTTTTATATAAGATCTTCTGGCATCAGCCTTTCGTATTTTGAAAACATTATGTTGGTTTACTACTACATGAGTTGTACATTACTTTGAAACATGTTGAAATCACTAAAAATTTTGATTAACTTTTAGCCACTATGGCTCAAATAGTCCATTATTTGTAAGTATTATACAAACTATTTTTATTTCAGAGAATTACATGTAAGATATTGTAAACATCAGAATTATTTTTATGACAAACAGCTCACAGTTAAACAATTACTAGATTTATACTATCAGGAATAGTAGTGAAATACAAAAATCTAACATTGCTCAATAGTGTATAATCTCAAAATCTTACAGTACTATATACCTGTTCTTTGTAGTTACATGGTTTTTGTATGTTCTTCACTATAAATTATTTAGGTCATCTTACTAGAAATTTAAAGATCAAATTAGCATCCAAAAGGTACTATAAACATTCATAATAACACAAATGAAAAAAGTTAAATGAGATACTTTCTCAGCCAAAAGACTGGTTATCAGAGAATTGATAGCCCAATCCAAAGTATTTGTAAATTTTTGGCACAAAAGTGTTTTCTAATCTTAAATTCACACTGAATAGGAGGATTTTTGGCACTTGCCAAGTCATTTAATCTCTCTCAGCCATAGATTTCCTGTTTAAACAATAGGAAAAGCAAAACTAGGAAGAAAAATTAAAAAATAAGACTGATATAAGTAATAATAAAATTTTCTGAAAATTGTGTAAGAGAAGTAAGTTTGGGAGAAGTGATTTAAGAACTCAGTGTAATTTTTTTTTTTGGCCCAAAGAAGTGATAATAAATATTTGTTAGTATTTTATGGTATTTGGTATAATTAATATAATGTCTTCTAGTGCAGTGGGTGTATTTTTACTTGATTTGCTATCAAGGTGTTTCCCTAATGACTAGTTATTATTTCCCAACATTATAATGTAAATCAAGCAGTCACAGAGCACACATCCTCTTCATTGCTGCAGAGAAATTGTGAAGACTTTGATTCCATCCTAGTAGTATAATCTGTTGCAAGTTCCCTAACAGTCTTTTTGTTTTTACCCTTCTTTGCATCTAAAAATAGCCATATGGCAAATCTGTTTCAAATGTTAAATGTTAGTATGCTTTTTCTCTCCATCTCTAAAGCATCTAGTTAATACATTTCCTCACGTCTCCAACTGTTACATTTAAATTTGATAAGACCTGATTTGTAAGAAGTAGTATTGTTCAGAAGTCCCTTATCCAAGACAAAGCAATCAAATGGGAGGTCAATTTTTTCCTCCCAATAAATCCTCTGCATATCTAACTTGAATCCATCTTCTGAGCAGAAAATCCAATGAGGGTAGTTGAGGTGGATCTCACTTTATAAAAAAGAGAAAAGAATACAAGAATAAAAATGGAAACAAAACTTTTGTAAAAAAGGAGGGGAAGAAGTGTTGAAGGAAGGGGAGGGATATGGGGGAAAAGAAGAATCAAGATATACGATGTACAGGTGCAAATTCTGTGATAAATGTGATCGTTATGTATATCAAAAGTGTGAAAATAAAATTAATTTTAGAAAGTCAGATCTTCTACCTACATCCATTTGTGACTTCTCAAACACCTGCTGCTGTTACATCCTCTTTTCGTGTGAATTATTAATGTTTTCCTCTCTACCATGTATATAAATATGCTTTAGTGTTCAGTCATTAGAATAAAAAACAACAAATTGAGTTGACCTCTGTATTCACGGGTTTTACCCTGAAGAATCAACCAACTGTGGATTGAAAATATTCTGAAAAGAATTCCAGAAGTCTGCAAAAAAGAAAAACTTAAATTTACCATGTGATGTGTACTATGCCAAACTTGTGTAAGTGAAATTATGTGCAGACAGAGGACTGGGTATTACCAGTCACCTAGAGATGATTTCAAATATATAGGAGGAAAAATTTATATGAAATATTTCTCAATTCTATTTACTATAATAACTTGAATCCAGAATATACATAGAAAGAAATCACACAAACCAATATTTTAAAAACCCCAATTTTTAGCATATGTTTTATCAGTTCAATCATAAAATTCAGGATTACACATATGTACCAATGCAGAATACAAATGACTTATTTGCTTCTATTAATACTTCTTTGGAAATACATCAGCTCTTGTATCCCATTAACGCATTTACTTACTTAATATCTGTGTTACAAACATTGTATGAAACCACATGTAATTGTTACTGTTTTTCCCTTGAAGTAACTGTGTGACAAAAATACTGATATTCACTTGAACATTCAGGAACTACTATTCAAATCTTACAGAAATGAAAATAATGTAAAATGATACAATAGCTGATACAATAGGAGATTTCCCCACAGATCAAAATAATGCTTACCTATGTATTGTACACATAACTTAATTACTTTTGAGTATTAGCAACTATATCATGTACAGATGAAATAAATACATACTGTAAAAACTATATATAGATATATATGTACTATTATATATAACTATGTAATTAGATAGATTTACTAATTTTAAGCAAGATACTTAAGTAGAAACAGCAGAATAGTCTCTGGGTTGAATTTTTGTAGTAAGCAAACATATTTTTGAAAAACATCAATTGTTTTTTGAAAATCATTGGTATAATTTCTTGTGAAAATATAAACTTTACTTTATGTATTACCATAATCATGTTGCAGTTGAGTGAATCCACCAAAGCAGATTTCAAGTTGTGCCAAGTCTTTATCCTGCCTTCATTTGGAGCTCCCGGCACTTTTATAGTATATCTGTACACAGCCCCTTTGAAATCAAAGGAAACTCCCTGTTCAAATCAACACTAGGAGGGTATGAAACTGAATGGAAAAAGTGACCCTTGAGATAGTATTGGTCTTGAAATTGAAAAGTTATCTCGGTTATTATAGAATCCAATGCAACACATTTTCTATTTCAAGAGCAATAACGTTATTTCTAAAAAAAGAAAAAAAAGTATTTTCTCAAATACTCTTTCATACTCAGCCATGCACTGGTGTGTGAAAGTGAATTTAGTTTTTAGAAACTTTTTAAGAAAAAAAGTGAAAATGTAGTAGTGAAGGTTTATGATAAACCAGTCACTGAGAGCAATAATGGTTTGGAAACAACTGGACTACAGAGACAAGTGTAAACACAATTGCATTTCCACTTTTAAATACTGAGAACACTAACATTAAATTTAAGTATAGGAATTCTAGCTACCTATTTCATGTATTGTGATATAACACATATGACGCATTTTGCTTATTTAAACCAATTTCACATGTGAAATATACTGCCACTGATCTCATTACAATGATGTGCAATCATGGACATTGTCTGTTTCCAAATCTTTTTTCACTCCAAAAAGAAATTCTGTACACATTAACATTTTGTCTCCATTGGTGATTTCTAAATTATTTTCTACGTCTTTATAATTTTGTGTTCTAAACATTTCATTTATGGGATTTTATAATATCTTTTTGTTCTGTGCTTATTTCATTACCATATTTAAAGTTTCATTCATGTTATAGAGCATATGAAATTTTCATTGATTTTTATGTCTCACAATAATTAATTGTATCTGTGAATCACATTTTATTTTTTCACCTGTTGATAGACATTTGAGCTCTTTCCACCTTGACTGTTACCAGTAACTCTACCATATTTCGTTTCCCTAAGTGTACTTTGGAGTTTTGATATATTTCCAGGAATAAAATTTCTGCATGAGCTTATACTTCTTGCTTAACTTTTTGGGAAGCTGCAAATTCTTCTTTGTGTGTTACCACTCATACAAAACTTATCTACATTAAGAGAAACAAACTCCAGTACATCAAGATTAGATCTTAGCCTGCAAGTAGGAATCATTATGTGAATCTCAGTAAACTACATTCTTTCTATAAACTTTAAATTTATGTGAAAAAATAAATAAATGTATTTTTGAAACCAGTAAAACCCTTTCATTCTTACAAATGAAAGATTGCTAAGTAACAGAATATGTGATCAATCTTAAATTATGGGTTAGATAACTTAAGGATGCTATATATTTCATTTTTGGAGCCTAAAAATATTTCTTTAGCAGAAAAATATACTTTAATTGTTTCTATGGTAACAATTTACTCTTATTATTTGCCTAGATGTATAATTAGAAGGTAAGTCTAAACAACTCAGGACTTTGGACCACACTGACTACTTATTTACTATAGCCAATTTGATTATTTGATTATAAACTGCCAATATGAATTCACTTGATTATAATAACAATTACTTTAACAAAATATTGGTGGAAATGTGAAGATATAAAAATCCCATGTACTGTTGGAGAAATTTGGATATATATATATATATATATATATATATAGTCAGTTTAACAGTACATCAAATTAAGTATGCATATGTAATATAATCCAACAACTTCTGAGTTTATATTCCAGAGAAATTCCCAAAACTAACAATGAAATATGTAAATATCTTCATTTAACTTGCATTATTCAAATTGTACCAGATTATTATTAAAGGCCATCTAGAACACTAATGTACCAATATAATGGGATGGATGGCCATTGTAAAAAGTAAAAAATAGCAAGCTAATAGTTTACAGTTGGTTGTGTGGGTAATAATGTTGCCAATCAAAACTAAAATCTACAAGGATTTTAATAAATCTTTACTAATTCATATACATTTACATTAAATACATAAGCAAAATCAAAATTTTTCCAAGAGCCAAGTGAAAACTCAAATGTACATAGCAGGAGCTTTAGAGCTGTATAAGGAGAAAGGGAAAGGAAATGAATCAATGATGAAAATGGCAATTGATCATGCAGTTTTGTGAAATAACAAGTACGATTAACTCAAACATTGTCCTCACCCAAATATAAGCAAATAATTACATAAAAAGTAGTGTACCTTGAAGGTCAAAGACTTGAACTAAAGTTTATCTGACATTAAGATTGGTGTTCATTTCACTGAATCATACAGCCCCTAAAACAATTTTTTTATTTTAATTGTCAATATAAAGTGATAAAACATTAAAACACCTTTAGACAGGAAGTATTTTCAAACAATTATAAACTAGTAATGAAATATCCAGTAAGAAGTGGAATTCAAATTGATAATCTTAGAGATTAACTGACTGTTGTTAAATGTTTGAGAATTTTTGTTTAAAATGAAAAATAAAATGTAATTTATAGAAATTAATTATCAAGTTTCACTATGGGATTTTAACTTATTTTTCCCAAGGCTACTAATGATACCACAGTGTCAGTCAGAATCTATCCTCAAGAAACCTAAAGCTTCTATATCTCAAATCAGTACATAAAGGATGAGAGAGAATTTATCTGCCAGTGTTTCAGTTACTATTCTCTTATTGCTGAAATAAAATACCTGATACCCAAAATTAAAGGGTAAAGTTTTTTTTTTTTTTTTTAGCTCACAGTCTGTAGAAGTTTCAGTCTGCAATTGGCTGGTTCCAAAGCAGGGAGGCACAGGGCGGAAGAGCAACAGTTTATGGTGGTAGAAAACAGCAAAAGCAACAAGATAAAAAAGAAAACAAACAAACAAACAATGACCTCTTCTTGTTCCTTGTATTGTATGCAGGTTACCCACCCTAGGGCAAGTGTAGCACTCACACCCATAATCCCAGCATTGCACTATGAATCAGTCAGTCGCCTCTGAACAAAGCCAATGAGGGCATTTTGGGGAACATCTAGACACAAACCGTAATAGCCAGCATTAAATATTATTATCCAAAGCATTACTCCTTAGGTAAGTCACTTTTGTTTTCTCCTGTTCTATGTGGTATTTACATTGGCATTAACTAGATCCCTCAGTTTCTTAAGCCTCAAGAGAAAAATTAATCTCTGGTAAAAGATGACAAGCACAACATATGTCATGAGGAAAAGCACTGTAAGAGTTTACTGGTAAGTCAGTCTCTAAGAGGTGCCTTGGGAAAGGCAGAGCTGAATGTTTCCCGCAGCGAAGGATTGGAACAAAATGTTTGGTGCATGCACCTACCCTTTCTTTTTTCAAACAAAAATTTTAAGGCAGTTTCCATTAAAGTTTATCATACATTAAAAATGTATCTACACACAACGCATTGGGTTAGGGTTGATATCCCATAAAATTTTAAACCAGTATGCTAAAGTTAGCATATTTTAGATACTGAGTCAAAAAATCCATGAACATTGTGTATCTATTTCTTTTTTCTCATTTCTTCTTTAATATTTCTCAGTGTATTATGATTTTCAGAGTGAAAATATTATTCATCTTTTTTTTACAAATTGAAACATAGTTGCTTTGTGTATACTAAAATATGATTATCTTGTAATATGTGGTAATTTAGATGATATTTCATTTTATAACAGCTTGTAGCTAACATATAGGGAAAGAATACTGATTGTTTTATGGACATATTAAGGAATCTTATTAAGTAGTATTTTATTTAAAATATAATTCCAAGGATTCTTTTGGATTTGTTGTGCACATGATTAATTATCTTACACTTCAATATTTACAGCATTCCATTTTCATAATATCTGCTATGTATTACTGCATAAAAAGCTAAGCAAATACTAATGGATTAAAATACATTTTGTCCTAAAAGTCTTCGGTTTGAGCAGAGCTTAGTGTTTGTGGCTTTGATTTTCTTTCTTGCCCATGTGTAGAAAATTGTTTTAGTTTGATGCCAAACTGAAGAACTGATCTATAAACTAGCTCATTTACATGTTTGGAAATTATATGCTGCTTTCAACCTCAAACCCTAGGGAATATTCGGTTTGGGGGCTTTTTTGCTCCTTTTGTGGTTTTCTCCAAGGGCTATTTTATCCAACTGTGTTGGCCAGGATCCAATAATCAGAATTAAACAATGATATATTTATGTCCTACTGTCCTGATTTCCAGAAAATACTTCCATCACATTTTATTGGCACTGGTAGCCAAAAAGTTCCATCAGTTTGAAAGAAGATACAGTGATTCATATCTTGATCAGTGACTTTGAAAAGTTTTCAAAGCTAGGTGAAATGAGAGATACTGTTTCATCTGGTTTGAAAAACACAATCTAAATATAGTAATTAACAGTAATGAAATACTGGGATACTGGAAGTAAGCACATTTTCCTTGTTATCTAATTCAAAAGAAAATTATTTAATATTTCAATTGTGATATTATGTTCTAAAAATACTTCTTTCTATTTTAGCAGATTTAGAAATGTTTTGTCAGTGCAAAAAGAAGTTTTAACTATTGAAGGATCTGGATTCATTCTGCTATAAAATTTGTAATCTTTGATTATACATGTGTAATTGAAAGTACAAATCCCCATCCTTAAAATGTTCTTTGCATACATTGATACCAAATATATTATAATAAAGTAAATTATGACCCAAACTTTCTTTTCTATTCTTTGTAAAATATTTTTTGTAATAATGAAGTGATGTCTTCCCTATGATATCACATGTATATTAATTTAATTTTAAATAATTTTAGATGTGGACTAAGTTTATTTTATATTTATAAGGCACTTCAATTTTTGTTCCAGTATCTAAACAACCATGAATATTTGTTACATGTTTTCAATTTTCCTCCTGAGTAGACAAGTAATAATTATACCCAGTTCACCTTTATTTCTAGTTGCACATTTTCAATTTTTTATGTTAAAATTATATGTTTTGCTTCACAAGCTTTCCTCTTCCCTACCATTTGAGCCCTATATTATAAATTTTATAATCCATTCTTATCAAACTGTTAAACCTATTATTCACCCTCTTGTATTTTAAATACATTAATTATAGATTGTTTAACAGATTAATTATAGTAAGGCATTATCCACACTCTTTCTTTACTCATACTTATATTCCTGTATTCTAGAGTTTTGAAGGGCAATATTTCCCATTTGTACTCTTCTGCTGTGTTACAGATTTCCTAGGTGAAAAGCCATGTATCTTGTTTGCCATTACTCAAAGTGAAAGTCAACATTTGATGACTAATCAAAACCGAGATGGTGTACTTAGACTACAGTCATTATTGCTTTCATTTCTGAAATAGTTAACCCTTTTGAACAGCTTCTGTACATCCTTTTGTTCTTCAAAATTTATTTACTATAGCAATGATTGGGATTTTTTTTTTTTTTTGTACCGGGGATCAATCTCGCAACCTCGCGCTTGCCAGGCAGGTGCTTATGCCACTGAGCTAAATCCCCAGCCCAACTATTGCAATTATTTAATTAATTGGCAGTATGCTAAAAGGCAGTATGCTAAAAATTTCATTTGAGCTTATATTCTGTGTTCCTTGATACATGCATAGTCCCCGCGGTGGACCGAAAATTGAAGGTCAACTTAAACAACAGCTGAACTGAATCATCGTGATGCTCAGTGTAGATGGGTCACCTTAGGGTTGTTGCCAGCAATAAAAAAGATCTAGAGAAGAGTGTTGTTTGGTGCTCTTGGTTTTCCTGTTGCTGTGGGTTCTTTTGGAGAAGCTTGTCGATATGAACATGTCTGTTCTCTTTGATAAAGAAGCTTGGGACCTCGTTGTCACTTAGAATGGTTGCAATTCACTTTAGGGGAGCTCTGGCCCTTCCCTTAAACATCGCTTCCTGGCTCTGGAGGGGAAGACATGTGCTGTCCAATATCTAGGAGAAGCTTGTCATGCTGGCTTTTTGACATGAACTTGGCTGTTCTTATCCTGGAAGGAACTTGGGATCTCGTCACTGAGGAAGGCTGTGGTACTTTTCAGGGAAGCACTGAACTTTATTTTGAGCATTGCTTCTTGGCTCCAGTGCAAAACCCTCAACCTACTGCCACAGATCTTTCACCTCTCTGTCATAGACTTTCTAATTTCCACTGCTGACTTTAGGGCCTTCCCAACACAGATCTGTGAAACAGACTTGCATGAGTCATTGTCATGAGCTCTAAGCCTCCAGCTGGACTCATGGGGGACATTGTCGTGAGCTCTAGGTCATCAGCTGAACTTATGCAGTATATTGCCGTGGGATTCAGGCCCTCAGCTGGTTCTCTAGGTCTTTGGTCTGTAGACAGATTTCCCACACTTTCTTTGTACTTGACTCCTTGGGGGTGACTATTAAAAATCATACTATAAATTATGTGCTCTGTAAATAATCGTTCTCCTTGCAATTCTTGACTACAACAGTCCCTTGTTTTAGGTATTTTGTAGGCTGAAATGAAATATTATTTTCTGGTAGTTGAAAGTAAAAGTGATTAGATATTAATTGATAGAGTTTTTGTATCTATTCCTCTGGCATGTGAGAAAAATAGCTCAATTCAGAGGCTGGGGGAGTTCAGAAGAATACCTATAAGCAATTATAAATAATGAGACAATTATCCACATTATCAGTTATGAAATATGTCCAAAATAAGATGCTATAAAAAGAATAGAAGCTTAGTGATTTTCCTCGTTTCTATACAGAGCAAAGTGGGCCCTGGCTCCATGTGGAATATTTTGCAACTGTATTTCACTAGTTTGATAAAAATAGCATGAGAAAAAAAAGAAAGAAAAGGACAAACTCACAAACCAAAAGGAACAAGTGGTAAACTGACAGGACTTTCATGTACTGAAATTCTAGAGAGGAGAAATGTTTCATCTTTGTAAATCTTCTTTCTGTCCTCCATATATCTTTGTGGAGCACACAGTGCTAAGCCAGGTGAAAAAAGTAAATTCCAAGTTTAACTATACAGGATAACTAAAATCACTCAGTGTAGATAACTTTGTTTCAAAAAGTGTAGTTGGTGTTCTCTTAAATGATCTATTATGCTTGTTTATTCTCCTCCATCAGCAGGTGCATAATGAAGGTGACATAAGACCTGATTCTCACTTTCAAAGTAAGCACTATTTCTATTTGTTAGAAACATCGTGTCTTAAGTTATATTGACAATGAAAATTATTTCCAAAACTACAATGCAGTGTAATATGAAAACAGGATATTTGAAGGAACATACTATACATAAATAATTCTTAAAAGTTAAAAATTGGTATTACTAAGCAACACAACAAATCATTTTTGATGTAAAACTTAAATTAAAAACTAACCTTACAGGTGATATTCAATGACAACTTTATTTGTTTGGAATTCTTAATTTTCAAAAACCAGTGTTGCAATTAACTCACACATATCTATCAAAGAATATGTCTGTATTCTTATTTAGTTACATTTCTTTATCATTAATGTTTTCTGTACTATTCATTCAAAAAATGTTACAATAATGCATAACTTAGAAAATGAGTCAATCTCAGTATACACAGGAATTAGAAAAATATGGCATATAGATTTATGGTGCAGGAAGATGTCAAAGTATTTTAACATTTTTTTCAAAACATCACACCTCAGTGAATGAAATCATAGGAATGTCTTTGAATTTAAAACTTAATAATATCAATGCTAGTTAATCTAAAAAATCCTATTGTAATTGATATAAAATATACAATGTAGTTTTTAAAGCATCAAATATTTATTTCCTTGTTAATAAAACAATTCTCTTTTATAAGTAAAAACTAATTCAAAGCAACTGAGATAAAATTAATTTGCATAAGATTTTGGTGGAAAAGCATTCTATGTTCCAGTGCCATCCATGAAGTGTCTCAGCAACAATTAGGAATTGAACAAGATGTCTGACTATGAAACTATTTTTCCACTGAAATGACTTTTTTCAAAAAAATTATCATGCTTATTTCAATCAATAATCTCTGGTTAATCAAAATATTTCTTTTGTCTTCAATGATAACAGGCACATTTTTTATTCTCATTTTGCTAGGATTTAGAAGAATGCCAATTTTTTTTCTAAACATACTTTTTATTCCCTTCTCAATATATTACTCTCAGTTCTTAATATATGTCCCATGAGAACCCCCATCTTTGGAGAAGTAAGGCACAGATAATGCTGAATTCTCTTTTATCACTGTTCTATTTTTAATCCCTTTTACACTGAGAAGGTGATACTACTCATCTCTAAGCTACAGGAAGATTTAAAGTTATAAGACATTCAATGATACTTTCTTCCACCTAATTTAACTAATTATGGTAATATACGTGTATGTGCAGCAAGTAAAGAAATAACTTCCAAAAGATATTTACTTCCTAATTACTCAATGTCTTGTATGTACAACTGACATGGCAAAACAGACTTTGCATATAATCCCAATTTAGGGAATTCACATTATTCATTTTGGTCCAATTCAATCACATGAGCTTTTAAAAGCACAGAACCTTTTCTGGCTGATTTTAGAAGCATTTGTGACTACTGAGGGTCAGAGGGAAAAAGAGAAAATAATATTGCTGGTTTTGTGATGAAGGCATAAGAGCAGGAACCAAGAAACGCTGGAAGTCTCTAGATGCTACAAAGCTAAGAAAATGAATTATGCTCTAGAATCTCTAAAAAGAAGCACAGTACTTCAGACACACTGGTCTCAAACCAGTGAGATTTATTTCTTGCCTAAAGGGCTATGAAACAATAAACTCTTGCTGTTTTAAGCTGCTAAATTTGTGATTGCTATGGTGTGTTATAAAATTACTCAGTAGATATAAATATATCTATACATTTATAGCTATATACAGTAATACATCAGTTCACAAACAATGTGATTTTCAAACAAAAGTGATATTTTGTACTGATTCACAAATTCCACATTGGGTGATAAACACAATTGTAGTCATCTTCCCCATGAAAACACAAAGGGTAATATTTGTGTTAGTGCTACTCTTCAAAATTGTAAAGCAAATTAGTTCATCTTCCTCAAAATCATAAAGCAAATTAGTTCCTTACCTGAGGTATTTCTGTATAAACATATGTCAGGTGGATGTATAAAGAAGTTTAGCAGACATTTTAAATGATACAACTTCACTTCTTATCACTGACTATTTATAAGAGATAGCGTCACAAAAAAAGATGGTATGGACAAAAGGCATCTTAACTTTGTCAGTATTAACTAAATTAAGACCAAAAACAAAAAGGTTTCCCTGGCAAAGAGTTGAAAGTCAGTATAATCATGTATTTGCAAAACTATTCAACATATTCTTTTTACCCATTTTCCTATCCTTTTACCTATTATCAACTTTGTGGGTATGGAGCTGTAAAATTTTGTCTTCAGAGGAAAATATGGAGCCAATTATACTTTATAATCTGCTAGTGTAGATGAGGACATCATTCAAATTATCATAGGGCCTAAATTATAGAATATAATTCAGTTAAGTGTGTTATTCTTATATCTGACAGTGCCTATTATAGGAATAGTTAATTTATTAATATTATTATGCATTGCACATTATTTTCTGATAGACGCCCTCATATCTGTGCACATTGATCTTTCATGTAGGTTAAAACCCAGGTTCTGCATTTCCTTGATTTTATGCAAACTTCTCAGGAGTTAGCAAATTCATATCTCATCACTGCTTTTAATCACAAACTTTAAAATATACACCACAAATTATAGGAAGAACACATAAATATCCAAAGTTAAATTCTATTTATTTTTCATATTCCTCCTTATTTTGTATTTCTTTTTGGAGAATATTTAAATCAGCTGGGAGTTAAACCCAATTCTGTTATTTAATCTTCATCATTTGAGAAGATAAAAGAAGATTCTCTGGAGTCTTGTCTCTACATCCTTGCATAATTGATGTCTGAATATTCTAACTAAGCAATTCTTATTCATTTGGAACTGAGGAAACAATGATTTTTCCACTTGTCTACACTATGTTACTTGGTAAAGGACTTAAGTCTGCATACAGCCAAGCTCACATGTAACTATTGTATCTCACTCTCCACTTGACTTGAAATACGAAACATTGAAGTCTTTATGTGCACAGTTTACTGGAGTACCTTTTTCTCAAATCAGATCATATGAAAAATTTTCATACTATGAATATGATTAGTGCACTACATATCAATGCACCTCATAATCTTTAGTAAATGGAATAGTACTTAAATTGATGTCAGTGCTTATGTTACTATTTATCACCTTTAAAATTTCAAACATTTAAAAAAATCTATGTGATTTGATTCTAACTTTTTCTAATAAACATAGCTATCAGCCACAACTGACTCATAATGTGCTAGATTTTGTAGACTCTTCAGAAAAGGTGATGAATGAAAAGGCATTGTTTCTCTTGAATTATTGTCATATGTCAACATAGGTAACATTCCATGCATTTGAATATTAAAATGCTTTTCTAACATGACTAAGAATTATGTTCTGATTTCTTTCTGTTTTCTTTTATTATTCTTAAAACCAACATTTTCCAGTTAGCCTTATCCAGGTGGTTTTGCCCAATTTCATAGGGTAATAATTTAAATTTATTACATTATGGTAACACATTTTCCAACTATTTAAATAATTGAAATTTGCATGAAAATATTAAGACTTATCAAGTATAAAGAACATACTGTTTTATTTTTTTAATTTATTTTTTGAGGAAGTACTGGGGATCAAACTCATGACCTTTGTGCTTGCCAGGCAGGTGCTTGTGCGGTTGAGCTAAACCCCTGCCTCTAAATCTTAGATATACTAATATAAAATAGTTTATCATTTCAGGATAGTTTTATTTGCATAAATAGCATTTGATTCAATTCCCATTTCTAGCTACTATCCAAAAATACTTCATAGAGCATTGAATACTATGTTTTTATTCATTATCTTTCAAGTGAGGTAGAAACCTTCTTAAAACTCCAACAGAAAGGTTCCCTTTTGTCTTGAAATCAAGGGTACCTCCACTTATGAATTACATCAGAGAGCACAATACACAAAAAGATGGCTGGATTTTATATTCCTAGGGGGAAGGAAGAGATCAATATAGACTAGCCATCAGTAAAACTCCTATGAGTTTTATTGGCTTGCATATTCTCATTTATCAAAAATTAACCTAGTCTTTGTGATTTATATTAAACATAATTTTAAAAGTAGAAGATGTACAGAATCCTATATGGCAAAACAAAAGTTAGAGAACAAGTATTTAAGGTTTACCTACTATATTTTTCTACTTTAGTCATTTTCTCACATGTGAGAATACACTTGTGAGAAAATTGTCAGCAGACTGAAAGTTTTGACAACCAGATAACAATTTTACAACACCCAATTTGTAATTCTCATCATTTGTAGACAGAACTTCTTCTAAAATTAGAAACACTTTTGTGGAAAAGACTTTTAGGGACACGGTAGAGGAAGCATATCAGACAAAATGACAACCTATGGTGTCTAATTTCATCCCATTTAAAATGAATCTACATAATGTTTTCTGAAAAGTGTAGTCTTCCACGTTTCTTCCACTCTTTTCAGGCTCATTGCCCAAGCAATATTGTTGTAACTTAAAGAGTCAGAGAATAGAAAAGTAAGTTTACTGAGGAAATGTGTACATAATTTATTCTTTTCCAGGTAGCTTTATACAGCTGCAGCGGTCACTGTCTCCTACTCAATCTCTTGGATAATCTGGACAGTGACAGTCCAGAAGCAAAATTAAACTTTAAGCTTTTGAGATGTAGTATGTGGATGAGTGAAGGGAACATACTTTAGCAGGCGTTCTGTCAAGTTTTCTGTAAGATGAACCTAAAAAGTTACACACACACACACACACACACACACACACACACAGTGCATCACAGTTACTGTCAGAGTAAGAACTGTGAGTGTTAATAATGGTCTGTAACTTTCCAGGTGATCTGTTCTATTCTTCACTTCATTAGAACTCTCTGTTTTCCTCTCTTTGGAGGTTTTACAGTCATTTGAAACCACTGTCTCTGGCACTTTGGCTTTCTTAAAATTTTTATGATTGCACTGAGCTACATCCGTAGCTCTTTTTTACTTTTTCTTTTGAGACAGGGTGTCTCACATCACTAAGTTTCCCAGGCTAGGCTTAAACTTGAGATACTCCTGTCTCATCCTTTCAGAGTGCTGGTGTTATAGACATGTGCCTCCAGAGCCAAGCCTCAGCATTGCAGTCAGGCTTCATCATTAAGGCCCTTGCACTGATGAACTTTTTGGGCTGGGCCGCTCTCCAATCAGGCATGTGACTGATTAAGTCATCTATTTCATGCAGATTGATCATCTCTGCTCCTAATTTTTTTTTATTTGCCTTTTCACAGATAATGTGTTTGCTGTCTTTATCCTGGTCTTGATTCCTTATCTTTTGGATCATAGTCATGAATCATCTATCCCTTGGGTCACTCTGTGCCAAAAACTGATAATTCAAGTCCTTTTCTCAACCTTTCCTCCAGAGGACTTTAACTTAGAATGTTGAAAATGCAGTGACATTATCAAATATAAGCATGTGCATTATTGCTGGCAGCTATTGCTTCTGCTGACATCTTTGTAGTATGTCAAAAAAAGTCACACTGACATGTCTATTTTAAGAATAGAATAGATCATGTTCTTCCATTAATTTCATTTAATGTAGGTTGATTAAAAGGGAATGTATCTCCCAAAGTACTAAGTTGCTCCTTTTAATGTTCCAGGTCTTTAAATAAAAGAATCATCTCATTATCACAAAGATAGATGCAAAATTAATCCTGAAAAGAATTTAGATGATGCCTTCATATGTCATTTTTGGAGGGGTTTAGGTTCATAGAAAGATTATTAGCATATCATAGATGAAAGTTTATGAAACTAAAGCAAAATATATAACTATGATTTTAAAACTATAGAATGTGCACATTTGATTTTGTAGGAAAAAATTAATAATTTTAAGACAAATTTCTTATGCATTATAATTCAGATCAACTGTAATATCATAAAAATACTTTTGCATATCAACTAACTGATATGGTTGATAGCACAAATATCACCTAATTTCCTTAAAATTGGAAAACATTAACATAATAAATAAATTTCATCTTGAGAGTAAATATAATGAAAAGGCAAATAACTGTGTATTTTTGCTAAATAATAATTATTGATTAATATTCATCTCATATTATGTTTTATCATATTATATTGTTAGGCAACAATAAGACCTAATGGTCTAATCTAACATAATTAGTATTACAAATTTATATTATAATTTTTTAAGCCTAATTATCACTCTGGTCTATAATCTCTGCTGAAACAGATTTCTTTTTATTTATTATTTTTGAACTGAAATCTTAAGTAGTATTTTTGTACTGAGTTTCTTTTAGGAGAGTCAGATCAAAGATTCAATACTAAAAAAAAATTAGACTTTAAGGAAAACACATAGGTTCTTATATTCTAAATACAGTATGCCAGATAAGATGGAAAAAAAATGTATGTCCAAAGGCGGTAAGTTTCAAATTTTTATTCTGCTGTTATATTATATTTTTGAATAGGAGTGGGATTGGAAATGCCAAGAATAAGTGACTTTCTCTGAAAGAAGTGTCAGTTACTAGGTTTTTATCCTAGGTGGATAAAAACAAACATAAATAAAACCCCTTCATCACTGTTGAATCCTTGGTATCCCCTCTTTCTCTTTCCAAAAGCAGATCAGTCCTTCTTTGTGTTCTTTGTTAAGCCTTTCACTTTTACCTGCAATCTAGGTATGAAATCAGTACTCTTTTTAAAGTTTTTAGTCAATCAATAAATACATATTTAGAGAAAATGTATTCATATATAATATATTAGATTGAGGTTTGTGAACAATTGTATTTAATGTGATAGAGTATTTGGATGTGAATTTTTAAAAGTACATGATTTTTTGAAGGATGTTTAAGAAATAATTAAAGACCTTCATACTACCACTGAAAATGATGCCATATCAGCAATAGTTTTAAAAGCTGACACTCTTTTCCATTTGTTCAACTTAATACTAAAGAGAAATACAGTCTTTAATGATATTTATTTTTTTCCTGACATGCTTTCATCTTGTGATTAAACTCTGTAAAAGTTCAGTTTAATTGTAGGATTTCTTGAGGAATGTGATTAGTTTTTGAAGAGAGTGAATTAAATTATTTACTAATTGTAAAAACCCATAGTGGTAATATTGTGGACAACAGATATTATTTCTCATTAGTTAAAAAAGAGAATCTCAGGTCTGTGATGCTGGTTGATCAAGCCTAGTAAAAGATGATTTCTCAAGAAATATATTGTTACACACTCAATGAGTTCCATGATAGTGACATTATTTTTATTATTTTTATAATTAATAGCTCCTAAAACATGCAGCAATTTAATTAAGTTTACAGTGCTTTCTCTCTAATCCAGTAAATAGAATAGAAATTCTATTTGTTAATGGTTTGATATTCTGCTAGCTTGATGATTTACTACATATATAGACAGAATAAGTGAGCAACAAATTAGCTTTTATCCTCAAGTGAGAGAACTAAAAATTAATTAGACAATTTTTATAAAGCAACAAAGTGATGCTGGTCTCCCTATACACAAACTTTGATGACATAAAAATAAATCCATTTCTACCTCTTTTAGAATGATATATGATGCCAGACGTATTTGTTTTAGTCAAGCAGGTCTCTTGATGTTTGTGATAAATTGGCCAATTACACTGCTCCATGTCAAGGGGAAAATTAGGCAAAACTTGTTTTTTTTTATTTTAAATCTGTTGATTTCTTTTGGAAAATATACAATAGTCTGCATGCATCCTATAGGCTGTATTCAATATGAATTTAATGAATTTTAAGGTTGAAAAAAACACAATATAATAATCTCCATCAAGACAATTTGTAAGCTATGTGTTTACATTTCAAGTTTAAAATCAGACTTTAAGATTTTCCCCCACAGGTAATTTTAAATCAGTTTTAACATAAATATTTACACAAGAATTATATTTCATTGTTTCGTTAGCTAATGAAACATTAGGATAAAAACTTTACTGAAGAGTTCTAATTTAGAACTGATAGAATGCACTGTTGTAATGGGGGTTGTAATTCTTAAATTGACTTAGAATCCATTGGGGCTCTATGAAAACATCTTCTTAACCCATTTAGTCCAGCTGATGATGTTTTCTTGTTTATCAGTTTATGTTTAGTACATATATGTATCACATCTTACTATTTGCTTTCCCCTTTTCCATTCTTCCTTTTCCCTTCCTCCATCTCTTGATATGATCCTTGTTGACACAGAAAAGCAAAACAAGCAGCATTTTATACTAAAAACTCTAACAAACAAGTATATTAGAATGTTCCAATATTTAACCATTACAAATTTCCATATGATGAAAGATACTAGCCGTATAGTATCTATATAGCATTTGAAACTAGTTTCAAAAGCTAGTATTTAAAATTACCCCAGGAAAGTCACAGATTTAATAGTAAATGAATTGAGATTTCAAATACAGTTTTGTGATCCAGTGTTTCTTCAATTGCTATAGCTCGACTACAATCATCAACTAGCGGAAAATTGTCAAATCAGCAGTATGTGGAAACTAGAATTACAAATTCTCGGCCACCACAGCAGACTTAGCATAGCAGAATCAAAACACTGGGTATCAGGCCCTTCAATATTTATTTTAACAAATTTCCAGGTGTTGATGATAAGCCACTAAAGTTTTAGGAATATTTTAAACTATAAATCCTACATTTTAAATTTGAACTTCTCTATGCCAAATTGTAAAGTTGCTTATATGTTTACTAAGCAAACATTAACAGCAGGTTACACAGCATTAGAAAAAAAGGAATCAAAACTCTAGTTATTAGTATTACAATTATTTCCAGAGAACACCCAAATAAATATATTTAAAAATTAATAAAATTAGTATCGTAGATTAGCAAAGTGGTTGAAAAAAGATTAATATACTCAAGCTATCTTTTCTGTATTATAAAGAAATAATTAGAGATATAATTTTAAAATGTATTATTTGAGAGCCAAGATTTAGCTCAGTGGCATAAGCACCGGCCTGGCAAATGTGTGGTCATGAATTCAATCCCCTGTACCAAAAAAACCACAAAAAAAACAACCAAAAACCCATATATATATATATATATATATTTAAGGAAAACTTCAAATCAAGTGAGAGAATAACCTAAAAAATTTAGTGTTCAGCTTAAGCTTTGGATGTTAAGTAAGTATAGTGAAGGGCATTAAACAGGAACTAAAAAATTAGATAACTATTTTGATATTTAGGTTCTATTCATAGAAAAATTCATAAGAAGAATATGTTTTTAAATTGTCCCCAAAATTTAATACTAGGGTATATGGAAAGAATGCAAAAAACTCAAACTTAAAGACTAATTAAATATGAGCATCTAAAATGAATAGACACTTCTCAGATGAATGAATACAAATGACCAATAAATACCTAAGAAAATATTCAATATCTCTGGCCATTTGTTATATGCAAATTAAAAAAAAAAGACTTCATCTCATGCCAGAAATAATGACTACCAACAAGAAATTGGCCAATAACAAATGTAGGGTAGGCTGTGGGAAGAAAGGAATGCTTCTCCACAGTCAGTGCAATAGTAAACTGATATAGTCACTATGGAACTCAGTGTGAACATTCCTCAAAATATAGAAAGTAAAAATTCCATTTGACTGGTCAAAAAGGAAAAGGAAAAAAAAACAAGACTAAAAATAGAAGTGTAATAGTAATCTAATGAATTTCAAAATAGAGATGTTATGTTCTGGCACAGTTGATTCTAAATTATACATCTTTCTAGCAAAGAGAGATGTATAAAAAGACAGATGAAGAATATGTATAAATCTCTAAAGAACTGAAAAATTACTCTAAAATATATTGATTCATTATGACTCCATAATGGCTGCAAAAGTTTTATCATGGTGTAAAATTAGTTACTTAAAAACAATAAATAAGAAATTTTGAGACATACAAGAAAATCTATTTGAAACTTGCATTGCAGTTAGCAGGTCTGCAGTAGATTAAAGTATTCAGAAGTCTTGCTCAATAGTTCTTTCAGCTCTGTTATTTATTCACATACAAGACTTCATAATTTGTGCCTATTTTTATGGGAGGGTATATAGAGGATTATGATTTCTTGGAGGTCAACAGAGCAAATACATAACTGTGGTATGGTTTTACATTTCCTTATGTGTTTGTGTTCTGTTTAACCTGCTATCTCTATGTTGTATCTTATTCCTTATAATTTACTTCTGGAAATTAACCTTCAATCTGTGGTATTTTGGGTTTTTTTGTTTGTTTGTTTGTTTGTTTTTGGTACCAGGGATTGAATTTACAACCTTGCACTTGCCAGGCAGACACTTGTGCTACTGAGCTAAACCCCCAACCCTCTGTGGGATTTTTTTAAACCAAGAAACATCCTTATATTTTATGATCATAGCTAGCATTGAGAAGAAGATAAAATAATTGAATTTTTATAGTTATGTTATGGTTTACACCAGGATGTTCCCCCAAAGCCTTATAATCTCATAGGTGGGACTTTTGGGAGGTTACTGGGTCATGGGTCTGTGATACTCATCATCAATTAGTCCACTCAGGTTTAGAGCCCAGTGTGATGTTAGGAGGTGAAGATTAGTGGGAAGAGATAGGTACTGTGACCATGGCCTGGAAGGGTATATAACCTTCCTCCTCTCTGATCTCGCCATGTTTCTCACTGCCACACTCACATAGGAGAACAAAGCTCCCAACCTACAAGTTTGTGTTCTCTAAAACTGAAGAATGAATTTTTGGAAAAATGGAAGTTAAGAGAAGAACATACTTATTAAGAGAAAGAAAGCTCTGTCTGAGAGAGGCATAGGAGTCCCAAGTGGGTTGCTAAAGTCTCCGTCTTTTTCTAGGGATTTGATGGAGCAAAATCATGAGGTGAGGCAGATTCAACATGGGAACTTCCAAGGTGGGCATAAAGTGGGACAGAACTATGGTCAACCAATAGGATTAATTTCTCAGGTAAAATTGATTAAATCAGGGACAAATGGGGAAGTGAGTCACATAGCAAGTGGGCACACATAAAGAGAAGTGACTTCCTGTAGGTGGTTGGGATGGTGACTCCTGATTTCTTCAGTGTGGTAGAGACCTATTTAGAATATCAATCCCTAGAAGTGGGTGTATTTGCTTGATCTTTGGTCTTGAGGTTTGGCCTATAGTGGGAAGTGTCTGTCTCCTCCAAGTGTGCAAGGTATCTGGCCTTCTGCATTAGCTTCTTAGAGGACATAACCCTGTCTGACTGCCTGTAATATTTCTGTCTAACTCAGCTGCCTGTGACAACACCTTAAGTGGTTTCTCCTCTACTATTTTATTCTACCATGTTAAACTGCCTTTTGGAGCCAGCCAACTGGCTTGATAGCTCTACAGACTCTAAACCAAAATACATTTTTCCTTTGTAAGAGTTGAGAGTATATGGTACTGTGCTCAGCCACGAGAAAGTAACTAAGACAAACCTCATTG
This sequence comes from Hydrochoerus hydrochaeris, assembly GCA_004027455.1. Classification (NCBI taxonomy): domain Eukaryota; kingdom Metazoa; phylum Chordata; class Mammalia; order Rodentia; family Hydrochaeridae; genus Hydrochoerus; species Hydrochoerus hydrochaeris. The sequence goes on along the minus strand of PVLA01012464.1, from coordinate 20,319 downwards.
CATATAAAGTAGAGATTCCACTCAGCAGATATTTCACATTCCATGCATTTCACCTGTTTTAGTTTAGCATCATTTGTTTAGTTAAATTATGCAAATGTAGACTTGAATTACTTTAGAATTAACATTTATGTAGAAAAAATTAAAAATGAAAGTAGATGTTATATTTAAGCAGATATGATCTCAAAATGTAAGTATGAATTCATATTTTATAGCAAAGTAGAAATGTAGTAAACACACATATAATCAAATTCCCTTTTTTCTTATTCATTTTTACAAAATTTATATTGCATTTTGTAGCAACTTCTTCATATAACTCAGGATTAATTGTTTGAGAACATGGCTTCCTCATTAGAGTAAACTTGTGTCTTTTTAAAAAATTTGACATGGAAATCATTGTTTGAAATTGAAATATTTATTTTAGCAGTACCTACTACATTAAATAGTAAGAATATGCAATGATAAAATGGTATTCAGAATTATTTCCTGTTAAGATGATAAAATGATTAAATAATTCAGCTGAACATCACATTTAGACACCATGCATTTTCTCACTTATTCTCCCATGTACCTACTTTACTATATTCAAATGCTCAATTACTTGACTATCTAAACTATTCTACACTACAACATTAGTGAAGGACTATGAACAGATTAGAAGTAGAACATAAGAAATTACTTAATATTTAAAATGATGCATGGGCCAGGGATATAGTTCAGTGGCACAGTGCTTGCCTGGAAAGAACAAGGTTTTGAGTTTGATCCCTGGTACAAAAAAAAACCAATGTGAAAAACATTGTATTTTTGTCATTTATGGGAATTTTCACTGTATTATATACTATATAAATACTAATCTACATAAGACTCATAACAAACAAAACATAAATAATGCCAAATTGTACTATAAACTTTAATTTAGGAACCAATGGCTTTAAAATGGCATATGCAGTGTAGATAATAAATATGAATCAAGATCAGTCAATATAAGTGATGAAATTGCACTGTATTTTTCAAGAATTGTGTATTAAGAAGCTATAACATACTGGATAATGGAATGACACACAATTTATTCATTTAATGAGTTAAGGATTTAGGTGAGGATATGCATAGCTGAATTCCAATTCCCATTTAATGAAATAAGTGTCATATAATATATATGTATAGGACAATTAACTTAGATTGTCTAAATGGAATTGAATCATTTTGTGTGGGGAAAGGACAGAACTTCTGCTGAGGTACATGTGATAAATACTAAGTAGATGACAATATGAACGTTTCATGAAGACAGAATAAGAGATACAATCCCAGAGCAAAGAAATATCATTTTTCATGTCTATATCTTGTAATCTGAGAAGCTACTTTGAAGATAACCATAGGCAATATGTTAACCATTGTTAATCTCCTATTATTTGTTCTGAAATTCTGTTTCATCATTTTTATTCTTTTTTTCATTTTAAAACAAAAACAAACAAAAAAAAAAGGAAATCTCACTACTCTGACAACCACCAATCATACAGCATGCAGGAAGTCAGAGTGTTAGACAGACTTGCTAACAGATGATGACGGAAGTCTAGGAGGAGACAGGTGGATGTCCTGTTATGCATAAATTTAAGCATTTCTGATATTTTCCTGATGGTGGATGAAGTCATTAGATAGTTAATTAGTACAAGAACATTCTTATATTTTTGATTAATAAACAGGACATTTAGATTAGAGATTGAAAGCAGGCCAATAATTTAGTAGACTCATGCAGTTATTTGCAGGAGAAATGACAAAGCAGTGGTCTGAACTAAATCAGAAAGGTGACTGAATAAAAGTGGAAAAGTATAAATAAAAAGGATAAATGGATAACGGAATGACAGGTGTCCATGTAGGAGGCTGAATTAGTAGACTATTATTACTTTAGCAAGTGAATAATGAGTGCTGAAGAAGACACAGGATGGACGACATAGAAACATTTAATTGTAGTGGGGCAGAGTAATGGGAAATTCATTTTGGAAATAGTGAGCCTAGGATGAGTTTTTGCAACCATTAGAACCTGACCTTTTTAAATAGGTAGAGTGACCTTCTTGCTGTGGTACAAATATCATTATGATGCTGTCAAATGCTTCAGATTGTATGTGATATGCAATATCTCATGAATAAACTTTTGAAATCAGAAAAATGTATCATGCTTTTCAACATTTTGCTGTTACCAAGTCTCAGAGAATAGCCTGTCACCATCATAGAAGTTTAAATTAAATATACAAACGTACAAAAGACAAAAGTATGAGAAACCAGCCTCTTACATTTTTATTTCAGTAAAACTAAGGACAATTCATCTTCAAACAGTTGAATCATATTACTGAATGAAGAAATGTTAATGAAATTCAAAGAATTCAAGAAAATTAATTATGTGTATGGAATACTTATAGAAATCAATGTGATCATTTTTACTACAATTTTAAATGCAATTATTCACTCACTGAGTCTTTGATAATCTGCTGTTATTAAAGCTTGGTGAAGATATAACAACCTTTAGATTTAATGCAAATTAGATATACTAATTTGCATTAAATAATCAATCCATGGAGAAGCACATGCCATTGATTCTTGGGCTGGTCTTTTTACTTCTTATAACTACAGTTTGCATTTTGAGTGAATTTTGAGTAAACAGTAGAGTGAACAGTAATATTTTCACTAGTACTGAAACATGAATGGAAGCTTTAACTTCTCCTTTACTCACAATGTTCCCTCATTGGTCACTATAGGTTTGAATGTATTTATTGAATTATGAGTGATGTGGTTGTTTGAAATGTATGCATCAAAAGCGTAATTCCTGATAATATCCCATGAATGTATTTATGGGAATAACAAAGTGACAAAACTCACATCATTTCTAGGTTATATCATTTTCAATTCAGAATCATACTATACCATCAGATACATTGTGCCTTCTCTTCTAGGTTAATCCTTAAGTAGTGCCAAGAGCTACCTTTAAAAAGGAAGACCATGAAGTTCTATTTTTGATGAAGAGTTAAAAGCTATCTTTATAGAAAGTAAATGAAACTAAATGAATAGGCAATGGAACATGAACACAATGATTTATGTTTCTTATATTAGTTTACTAATACTGACTGATCATGTTTACCTACTCTTTGCTTTACAATTTGTTTTGAATAATATATAATCTTTTACAGTATTAACAGCTGAATTCAGAACTGAAATGAATTTACAGCATCTCACATCAATCAATGCTCTTGGAAACTTTCCTTGTTTTTATTAATAATTACTGATTCTGAAAAATACATAGTCATTCAAACAGAAATGAGAGCTATGATGTGTTACTTTTATTGTTTACCTCCATGTAGGCTTGTTTAAGAACCTTGTTTTTGAAATATCAGCTGGAACTAGCTAGATTCCACATTAGACTGCATACTGATTGCTGTAGGAATAATTTAAATGTCTGATTGAAGAAATGCATAGTAAAGCTTCCTCTTAATAGTGAGTTATTGAAATGCCACATGATAGAACAGGAAGGAAAGATAAACCTATTGCAGCATATAATAACATTCCATCTGCCATCACTGACAGCCTTTGTTATCTGGCCTTTTCCTCACACAAAGGCTTCTCAATAACTTTAAAACATTATTACTATTCTACCCTAGATACATTCTTCAGCAGCAATTATTAATAGCTTTACTTATAAGAAGAATACCATGAGCATCACACTCTGCATACATTTGTTGGGAAATTTACATATGTGTGGCTTAATGAATTTGCAAGGCATACTGCATTTTATTTTTGAAAGATGTGATTAGAATTTATGCCTTTAATTTTCAAGAGCACTTCCACCTAAATAAGTAAGCATCATATCACTTTTTAAATTGTTCATTATAAATTCATGTGTGCTAAATTAGTTTTCAAACTGAATTTTGAAATCCCCCAATTGATAAGCATGGCAAATTAATGCACAATGAAGCAGGTTATCAACCACAGTATAGTTGCTTACTGATATTTTTCTGCACAGATCTTTCCACATACAAACAACGTTAGTTTACTCATTTATCACTTTAACTGCTCAGGCACTGTACAGTAAGTGCTATATGTCATTTCTACACCGTACACATTGGAAGAATATGCTTGGTTACACAGTTGTGAGGATTTCTCTGTTTTCCCCCCTAAAGCAAATGTAATACACTCCTGAAAATGCCAGATGGAAAACTAATTACCTCTAAAACAAATACAGCTGTAGCTAAAGTACTATTAGCTTCATGATCAGTATATCTTAGTCTGGCCTCGAGGAGCGCACCTAGAGACAATAGCCAAGTATAATATTTCTGTGTCTAGTTTGTCATCTGAGACTGCAAGTAAGGAAGTGTTCTGTAAAGCAAGTATGAAGAGTTCATTTTCAGTTAGGTTGAAAGAGAGGACAGAGGTTCAAATAATACATCCTTTGCCAAGAATTGTAGCTCCTAGTGTCACTCTTATTTTAGGCTATATTTGAAGTAGACTGTGGAGAGTAAAGGTTCTTATCTACTACAGAATTTAGTAGCATCCACTAAAGACTAACCAACTTTTGGCCACACTTTTTATTTTAACTTAGATTTTTAAATATGCAGATGAATAATGTACACATTAATTGAACATATTTTTACTGTGTGCCCTCTGTGTGACATCCACTGTCTGAAATAATGAATTAATAAAAACAGATTGTTTTGAACATGATTATTATGTAGAAGATTTAAACAGGGAAAGGAATATTAAGCATTTATAAGGCAGGATGTCATTTTATAGAGACATGCAAGAGTAAATTCACTGAGAAGGCGGCATCTATGTTAAAGAGTGGAAGGCTGTTAGATAATAAGGTAAGGGATTTAAAAGAAGAAATAGCTACTGAAATGTCCTTGAAGTAGGTGAAAATATTCTTGGCATATTGAAGAAATAGTAGAGACTAATGATGATTAAGTAGGAGGAGAACATGGATAATAGGATGTAAAATAAAAATGTAACAAAGATCCAAATTATGTCATGTATTAAATTGTCCTCTGTGATAGTACGAAGTTGAGTGATTTGGAAAAGAAATAGAGAATTTTGCCCAAAGGTTATTATTTTTTGAATGGCTAGAATGTGGTGGAACTGGCCCTTGAGGATTCACATGCTGGAGACTTGGGGAAGAGGCAGAATGTGTGATAGGTGAGGCTTGCTGAGATCTCTGATGTCAGTGTTCTCAGGAGGGATCCAGGTACCTCTCATGAGAGTGAGTTGTTATAAAAGCCTGATTCTGTTCCTCCCCACTCTGACTTCCTATCTAGCAGTGATGCATCCATTCCCTCTTTGACACTGCAATGTGCCACTAAGTAACCTTGCCAAAGAGGAGCCTTAGTCAGAGACCGTGTCTTGCAGGTTAGACTTTCAACCTTCAGACTCAGAGCTAGATAAAGCCTGTATTAAATAAAAGGCCAGCTTGTTTGGGGTATTATATTACAATGATCAAAAGCAGACTAAGGATTTAACGTGATGTGGTTTACATTTTCAGAGAATCATTCTTGCTGCTAATTGGAGATTCGAAGGAGTCTGTTAGTATCACCCAGGTGAGAGATGACAGTACGTGGTACCAGGATGGTGGTCATGGTGGTAGTGAGAAGTGATTGCATTAGAAGCTCATTCTTACTTGAAACAGAGGTGCAGAGATTTTAAAAGTGCACCATTCGTGTACTCTTCTTCAGGCATATTTAGCTGTATATTTGTGAAATGAAATATACACACAGATGAATTGTGTACTCATGAAAAAAATATCACCATAGCTTAAAAAAAGGATCAGATACAGATTATAAGAGAAATAGCAAAATGTGCATAATTTTCAATTTTCATGAGACAAAACTTATGTATAATGTCCTAAATACAATTTTTCAAAAATTTTTAAGTTTAATTTAATTAAGGACTAAGACCTAAATATAAATTTTTTAAAACAGTAGTGTTCTTCTATTATTTATAGCTTATGATTTCATTTTAGTACAACAATTTCACTAAGTGTTTAAATACACAATATATATATAACATCATTTTTATAAAATATGCAGATGAATAATGTATGCGTTAATTCAACATATTTTGCTAGTATACTTAAGATTTTATTAGCTAAGTTTTTAAAATATATTGTATTATATGGAAGTATGAAATATTGCTCTAAAGTTTAAATTGAAAATCTTTCAAGTGTTGAAAAATCAATGATTGTATTTATAACATAATCATTTAAGTTAAAAATGTTAATTAACCTCACAAAATACATTACTATACATGAAGTAATATGCACATATTTTAATAATATAAACTAAAGGAATCATAAACACCAAGCAACAGATATTCTTTACCAATTTATTAATATTACTATGGGTAGTTCTGTTGCTTTGTAATGCATTTATATCAATTTATTTATTTTATATAAAATAATTTGCATATTAATTTTATAATAAATGTATATTTACCAAAAATTTTGTTTGGATATTAATTGGAGTTCTTGTAATGTTAGTGAATATTTAATAGATTGAAACTGAATTTATCTAACTGCTGTAAAGAGTTCTTAGATTGCTATTGAAAGTGTATGCAAACAGTAACAGCTGTTGTTTTGCTATTAATGATTGCAATCTCACTTATTACTACACAAACCACTACCAAAATTATAGTATAGATGTCTTGAAAAATTTCATGTTTTAAATATTAAATTGAAGAAAAATCTTCACAAAGTATTTTTAAATGTAAAGGTCTATGCTGATATGCAGGAATATTAATATGTTAAAAGTGTAATTTCCCTAAAACTCAACAAATAAACAGGTTCCAAAGTCATACATTCATAAATATGTAAATAAGCATGTACTTATTTAAAGATTAGCAAGCATTCTTATCAAAGCAGTAATTAAGAAAAAACTAAAAGTTAATATCTAAACAAATGACCAAAAATAGTAGGTCTAATCATAGACATATTGACCTTTAAGTTGCTAAGAATCTATACAATATGATGATTCAATCTATATATATTTCTTTCAGTTTGTCTAGTTATTCAGCCTAACAAATTCAATATTACATCTTATAGCAGTATCTATTACATAAGTAAATACATTGGTACTAGAGTTTATCAGCTGGTTATTTACTTATTTTTTTAACCAGTTTGGATACCTGCAAATACTGTGCAAATACTTCAAATTGGTGATTTCTAAAATTTCAACTGAATACTGAGAATTTCAAGTCAGTGGTGAAACTGACAATCTGCAAGTAGGAAACAATTGTTTGGCTTAACAGTCATGTTCATGATCAGTGAACTCTATCAGTTTAATGACTGTCATCAGTTTCAACAATAATTTCACTCAAAAGTAAATGTTTCCTATCATCAATAAAGTAAAAATTGTTGCTCAAATTAAACCTTTTAACCAAGTGTCTACTAATATATTCGATGTCCATTAGCAGCATGGAGTATTTAATTTTAAATTAGTACAATATTATAAACCTTTAAAAATTAACTTCGCAATCATGGTAGCCACATTAAATGTCTAATAGCCACCTGAGGTTAGTCTTCACTTTACTCAAAAACACAAAAGTATAGTATTTCCATAATTAGAAAAAAGCTCTAAAAGACAGATCAGGTATAGAATAAACATAATTTTAATGCATTTTTTATTTTGAGAATAATCTATATTAATCTACCTAACATATATTCCTAGAGTGTGGTTTCACCATAGTTTTCAGAAATAGTAAATTTCAATGATTTTTACCAGACTATTATTCTTCCAGAAACATCAGATAGTTTAAGATGGTGAGGAGATAAGCAAGACTGTAGGAGTTTGAGGGTTTTGACTATAATTTTCCTTGTTCAGAGTTATATTTTGTCCATCGATTCTGTGAAGATGGCAGAGTATGAAATTTAAGAAGTGTTTCTTCACTTAGTAATTGCATTGATAGACTCTGTCTGATGTAACTATTTTGGGAATCTAAAATCTATGTACTAGTAACATCCAAGTGAAAGCTTGTCTGGTAAATTGTCTTGGCTTGTAGTTAACTTCATCCTTTGGTACAGAAGCAGATACCCAACCCCACTACTCAGCCCTTTTGTAGGCAACTGTAGTTGTGTTGTAGAACAGCTGATACACAGGTTGTGAGACTCAAAGAAGCCAAAGGGATGTTGTCTTCCACATGTACGGGATGCGTGCTCTGATTACTGATTGTTACTTCTGATCTCAGAGATGCAAAATGTAAAAACCATCATTGTTTTCCTTCTGTCTACTGTTGAAAACCATTATCTATGAGAAAAATAACTTCAATCAGATAGAAAAGGCTTGTTTGTTTGTTGTCTTCTTCTTTAGTTTTCTCCTTTTCCTTTTTGTGAACCAGTCACTGAAGATGAGTACCTGAAAAATATGAGAAAATGAGATTGCTGTACATGCCCAGAGAAAGAGCAAGACTCCCAGAGAAAGGCCACAACTTGATAAAGACTTAAAAATACCTTAAATTTACTCCACAAGCTGATACTTGGCAGGAAGGAAATCTGTCAGAATAAAAATAACAAACATAAACTGTACAAACCTTGGCAAAGGAGGAGAATTTGACTTCAAGAAATATCAGCCAGGAACTTAGCTCAGTGGCTCAAGTGCTTACCTGGTAAGTGCCAGATCATGAGTTCAATCACTGGTATGAAAAAAGAAAAAGCAAAGAAAAATCTCACATTGCCATGTTTAAGTGTCTAGTTTCTTAAAAATATTAAATATCTTACAAAAAATATAAAAATGTAACATTTGAAAGTAAAATAACACAACAACAGTATTCTAGAAAAAGAACTGATAAAAGATCTGCTAAACAAATACTTTCAAATGACCAAAACTGAAGAAAATGTGAAAAAGTCAAGCAATCTAGGTATGATCAAGGTGAAAATATTAGCAAAAAGTTCAAGAACTGAAAAAGAAACAAAAATTGGAGAGCTTATAATAACCATAATTAACATTTTAAACCTTACTAGAATATGCAAAAGCAGATTTGATCAGGTAGAAGAAAGAATAAACAAATTAGAAATGAAACAATGGAAATTAGCATATCTGAAAATTAAAAACTAGGTTTAAAAAATTGACTGCAGCCCAAAAGGCTTGAAGAACACTATCAAGAGGACCAAGAAGTATATTTTTGAAGTTAGATGGGTGAGAGAGAAAGAGAAAGAAACAAAGAAAAAAAAAAGAGAAAAAGAAAAGAAAAAATAGAGAAATAAAGAGAATATTTGAAAAAGAATGATTAGGAAAACTTCCCAAATTTGAAAGACAAAGACTTTTGAAATCATTTCAAAGACAAAATGAAAATATTAAAAGTAGTAGAGAAAAAGCAACTTATCACACAAAAAGGATTCTAAAGAAAACTATAACAAATTGTTCTTTACAAACTTTGGAGCTAAATGCCAATGGACTGAAAGGATATTAAAATATCAATAAAAATTTGACATGGACAGATTTTGACTAAAACATGATACAGTATAAAGAAATGAAGATAATAGTAAAGTAAGCAAATAGTTATAGAAGTAGTTATATAGTATTACAGTGACAATGAGGAGGTGAATACAACTTTCTATTTCTTACATGTTTTAATAAACTAGTATGATTGGTTCAAATTAGTGGCTCCCAACCTTTTGGCACCAAGGATTGCTTCTGTGGAACACAATTTTTCCATGAATCAGAGCAAGTTCCAGGGGAGTTTCAGGATGATTCAAGTGCATGTCATTCACTACGCACTTTATTTATATTATTATTTCATTGTAGTATATATTGAGATAATTGTACAACTTTCCAGCATGCAGAATCAAGAAAAACCTGAAAGGATTTTTGTTGTTGTTGTTGTTGTTGCTGTTTTTCCTGCAACTCGATGACCCTATGTGGGAAAAATGGGAAACAATGACATTCAAAATATGTTATGTGCAGTCTGTTCCACATTCACAGTTTGGTTACTGTCATTGCGGGAGACCCTCCTTCACAAAAATATGACATTGGAAATGGAAGCAAGATTTTCAGGTTTTCTTGTGGCAATCTCAGAATATTCTACCTTGACTTTAATCCAGACATATGGAGACTTGCTGTTGTCACAAATACATTTTTAAAGCCACCTTCATTTGCAATCTCAAGAAGTTGTTCCTCTTTTTGAATGGAAGAAGTTGATTCACTTTGTTTATTCATAAATGCATTGCAGAACCATTTCTTTTCAGTTTGAGGATCAGCTGTGGTTGGGAATTGATGCTTAAACTCCTTGGAAAGCTAACATATGAAATCATGCACCAACTTGGAGAAAGAAGACCCTGACTCTGTCATTCAAAGTTCTTCATGATATTTGAAACATAAAAAATATCCAGTGTCCACTCATTGCCTTCATAATTCCAGATTGATTTTGAATATTTTCACTTTATCTGCTGATTTGAAGACAGTTTTATTCTACCTCAAAGTGACAGAGAGTTCACTGAGCATATTGTACATTTTACACAAGTAAACAAGTTTAAGGTCCCATTCTATGTTACTGAAATGTGCTACCATTGGTGACTATTTCCTAAGGAAAAACAATCTCTGAAGTAGCTCTCATAACTTGAAAGCTCTGATGAGAGATCTACCTTTAGAAAATCATCTCACTTTCATACATAAAAGATGTATTTGTTCTGCATATATCACCTCACAATGCTGCATGAACAGACATGAGCTACAGGCATGTACTTGATATGGCTGATAATTTTAATCATGTCCTGAAAAATGTTGCTAAGTGACATTTTGCAGCTGGCTAGCATTTCTCTATGGATGACACAATTTGGAGACTCACAATGCAAAGTGACCTCTTTGACATGAATAGCAAAATCAGAAAGCTGTTGAGTCATGGCAGTCTATCTGTCCAAGCATATACCTCAAAATAACCAATTTAACTCTCTCAACTTGTAATCATTTAGGGACTTGAATAGTTCTGCAGCTGTAGTGTTGGTTGGCAATAAAGTTACTGGTAAAATATCCTCATGTACATCCTCTTAAAAATTATACCACACAAGAACCACATTGTTGCCTTGTTATTAACATTGGTAGACTTAATCTGAATGTACAGTATGATGATTCATTGAACCACTCTAACTTAATAACTTAATAACCTCAGGAATTTCTTCAGGCTGTCTAGGTAATGCTGCCAGGTAAAAGAGGATCGTGTGTCACCTTTTGAATTTTGACCTTTCCTAAAAATTTCAGACAGATGTCCTCACCAGAAGGCAAGATCCACTCCTCACCACTACTGAAGAAATTTTTAACCTTAGCGATGTAGCCATTCTTAGAATGATGCTTTCCATACAAACACATTTATTAAAGGGGTGCCCTTCAATTACTTTTCTTCATGTTCATGTTTCTCTTTTTAAACTCAAAAAGCTTATCTGTTGATGCAGAGTGCTTGGTAACCATATGGTGACATGCCTTTGAAGGCTGCATGGTTTAAATGGATAACCAGTTCCTTTGAATTATCATATGAAGAGGTCTTGAAGAAAGTGATTCACATGTAGCACAGAACCCTTGATTTAAGTAGATATCTTGATATTTTATTTTCAGTAGTTTTCTTTTTGTTAGGAGTCTTACAGTCTTCTATCTTCTCATTATTGAGTCTTTCACTATTTCTAAAAAAGCTTTTAAGTGACATTTTAAAAAATAAATTTTAGCTACTGTTAACTTCTGAGTTTCACAAAATTGTGATGGTGATAACTGCACAAGAGATATGGATAGAAATGGTAAATAAGATACTGGGAGAGCCATGCTTGAACTAAAATAAGTGTCAGAAATTGATTTAAGGCCTGCCACCAGATGCAGCTGTACAACTGAAGTACATCAACTCACTTGCCACTGTGAAGTCATCCCCCAGATATAAGACAATCATCAGTTGCCACCCACTGATAAGATTTTGGTGTTAGTCTGCAAGCAACTGATTTATTATGATCACTGTGCAGGCAAACTCCTCCCCCAACTTTAGTCTATATTTGCCACTTCTTCTCAGGGCTAACGTTACTGCCTCAACTGTACCACAGACATGCATGCTTTCTTTGTGGCTATGTCCAAATTATGGCCTTATATTAACTTTCACAGTACAGTGCCTACCAGTCCAATGTTTTATCATCAAGACTGAAATACATAAAAGTTAGAATAATTCCTGTCATTTTAGTGGATCTTTTGAGTTTGTGTGTGTGTGTGTGTATGTGTGTGTGTGTGTATGTGTGTGTGTGTTAGTCATCTTTCAGTTTCTAACAAATATCTCAGATACTAGATTTATACAAAGAAAAGGCTTATTTTGGCTCAGAGTTTTGGAGGTTCTGGTGAATACTCCAGCAGACCTGTTGTTTTAGGTTTCTGGTAGGGGAAGCTTTGTATCATAGTGGCAGTGTACAATGGTGAAGCAAAACTGTTCACTTCATAACTGAGATGTGAAAAACAGAAAGAACAAGGAAGTTTCTTGGAATCTGCTATCCCTTCAGGGTACATCTCCAGTGGCCCCCAAACTTTCATTAGATCCCACCTCTTAAGATTTCTATTACCTCTCAGTAGTATGGCTGGAGGAAATAAGCCTTCAGTACATGAGTGTTTGGGGAACATTCAGGTCCAAAACTATAGCAAGGGACTGATGATAACTCTTGTTAGGTATTATTTTTTCCAATACTGTATGGTCAAATTTCTGTCATTAACAAAGGAAAACTCTAATTTTATTCATCTTTTGCTCTCTTTCTTATAACTGCATCACAAGTGACAATGAAGTTTGTAGGAATTTTGGGTAAACCCTATAACACATCTTGTTTTCTTAAAGTTCAGGAAGCTGTAGTTTTTTGCTTTGTTTGTTTTATGTGACCCCCAGATCTCTGGCCACTAATAATCGAAGCAGACATGAAAACGGTACAGAGATTTTGCTACTCTATTAGCTGAACAAAATATATGTACATTCTATTTAGAATCTAGGGTTGTGATAAACAAAATTAATTAATCAGAAGAAGGTAAGATGATATAAATTTAGAAAGGGACAGCTATAATTTGGCCAGGATGAAGTGAATCTTTGAGTATGCAAGGAAGACTTAAAAATAAAAGCTCTAAAGGAAAAACTCTATTTTATTCCTACAGTCTCTTCTAATCCTAGATAGTATTCTTGGGTCATGCTAAAATAGATTCAGTGTTCTCTAGGTATATTTAGCCTATCCAAAAATAATATTTTGATATTTATATGATTTTAAGAATGATCTGTTGATAAGGCCTTTTATTTTAAAATAGTTTTGATTACATAAAAGTTGATATGACAGCAGTCTCTATAGAGCTGCAATATTTTTCAAAAGAAATAAAAAAGTGTCATAATAATACAGATTTTATTCAGATTTACATTTCAAGTTGCTAGAAGATTGAAAAGTATTAAATAAAAAATACCTGTTTAGGCAACAGCTTATTTTGAGATTTTTGCATTCCAAAGAACATTTAATGAATGTTCATTTAAATTTTGGAGCTGCAGAAATTGATTGCTCCCAATTTCCCCTAGGAATTCTCAATTCCTTCATTTTATTCTAATTAAAATTTCCTAAGAAACTAATTTAGCATCACATGCATTACCTAGTACTTACTAGGTACATATAAAACATTTTTGAATAAATAGCAGTGACTAAATGTTTATTCTGTTATATTCATATGTTCAATACCTCATTATTTAGATAAAAATAAACACTTTGAAAATATGTTTCACTGTCCTGAGGTCTAAGAAGCATATCACTTGGATCTGCTTTGCAGTAGTACTCATCACTTCCCACAACAGACCTATGATCACTTGTGGAAGAAAAGCAAAAATAAATAAATAAATAAATAAATAAGCTGTTTCTTTCACATTGCCTCAGTTATCATGGGCAACTGACACAAGTTCTTTTCAGATCCTATTATATGTGTGTTTATCTATACTCAAAAATGTCAATCTACATTATGGATTAACATCCAAAACCTTCAATTCTTCACAACACGGCTGACAAAATATGCCTTCAAGCATGATTTTCTATTTCACTTCTGCTTCCTTAGCTGGAAAATCATAAAGTATTGTGTTTCTTTTGTTAAACATTGTGAAAACAGGTTATTTCGCACTGCAAACCTGGATGGACTGCTAAAGATAATGGAGAAGTCTCTAGGAAAGGAAGGGAGAGGGCTTGTGAAAAGCTAAAGCTGAGAGAAAATGTATCATTCAAATATAACACCAGAAATCTTCAAATGCATTCCTGTCATGCAGAATTTTACTTAATCTTCTAGTTTATTTCTCTCCTTTAAGTTAAGTAACAAGATTCACACATTTAATATAGAGTTATTTGATTTCAATTATTTATATATGATTTGACATTATTTACAGAAAGTCTTTTCAAATATCATAAACTTGGCTATAATTACAGTACCTTAAAAATTACAGGGTGTTAAAATAAGATTTTGACATATTCATGAGAGAAGATCTATTCAAAGAAAATATGGATAATAAGGAAGTATATCTGTAATCCACGATTTGTCATTAAGCAGTGACTATGTCAGTTAAGTCCCTTGAGTCTCTGATCAGTGTTCTGTACAAATACATATATTTATAAGTTTTGTGATAACACAAAATCATGGTACAAAATTCTCTAGATATTACATGACTATCTAGAGATATTCACTGAGAATTATAAATAATATCAAAGTGGAACTAAATAAAAATTAAACCAAGATGGTTAATAGCAGGTCCATAAATTAGGCAAATTTTAAAATTCAATCCTTTAAAAAAGTTTATTTATGTAAAATAACTGTACGTGAAAGTATTGAAATAATATGTATTCATATCTTAAAAATATTTTAATAGGCATTTCAAAGAACAGGGAAGATTGTTACAATACCTATATTTGCAAATAAACATTCCAGTGAATACAAAGGACTCTTATAGATCCATTAGAGGTGCACATTTTTATATACAATATCTAGAAAATATTAAACAAATGAAAATAGCTAAATTACCAATAAATATATTGTATTAGATTCTTAAGGCTATCATAATAAAGAACCATAGTCTAGGGGGTTTAAATTTAAAGTGCTCTAGAGGCTAGAATTTTAAGATCAAGACATCAGTAGCAAAGGGTTGTTATTTGCTGACAGTTCTCTCCTTTGTTCATAGATCATCTTCTTTCCCCTTGTCTTTATATGATCTTCCTTTGTCTTAATCTCTTCTTAAAAGGGCGCCACTTATATTGAATTAGGTCTTAATTCAGTGACTCCATTTTTCCTCATGAGATATCCCATGGTCAAATACAGTCACTTTCTGATGTACTGGAGGTTAGAACTTCAATTTAAGAATTTTGGGGATTATCCCAGTTCAACTTGTAACACTCGTGAGATTTTGGAAAAATGACAGGTAACTCCATAAGAAATATTAATTCAGTTATTTTAATGCATAAACCTAAATTAAATTATAGTATAGTGGGGTTAGCTAGTATTAGGTCCTGACCAGGATCCCCAACCTCCCAAATGAGTGTCCGGCAGAGGCTAAAATAAAAAGAGACAAGTTGTATGACTTTTTAGGGCTCCAGGAGGGTCAAAACCCTTTAATTATGCTCACAACTCTGAGGGCTAAGACATAAGCTTCTCTGGATCAGTGCACTTTTTAAAGGTTCAAGGACAAAAGGTGGAGAAACTGAGGCAAGCATGGGAAATGAGCAGGACCTTGAGAGTCACTTCAAAGACTTCTCCAAGTAGTGAATTATACCAATTTAGAACTATCCTATCTCCAATTGACATTTATGGTAGGAGTGAGATGGCAGGAGTAAATTCCTTCATGTGCAGTCTCTATCTTGTTAATTGGGGTTGGAGCCAAATGTTCTCAGCTGTGGCCTTATCTTGCCCTTTGAGGTATCTCTGGCCACACAGGTCACTACAGACTTCAGCCAGGACCAGTGATTCATAGAGGTTCACTTACTATGAACCAGCTCCCATTGCCAGGCAAGGGGCCAAGGCCTAGGACAGACTCACAGATAAAAATAGAAAGCCAGTTAGTAAAGTTTAAATCATGCTCAGAGCTTCTTCATAGTGGTCTCCAACAAGCTAGAATTTGTACTTATTAGACCTCATGTAAATGTGGTTGATGAAATCATAGATTGTTATAACCACCTTGGAAATTGTATGAAAACTGTTACTAAAACTGAAAAACTATCATAGTTCCCTATGAACTATTATTTACCCATAAGTTTATGCAATACAAAAAGAGAGAGGACTTTTACAGCAGAATGCCTAATTTAAACTTAAAATTGGAAAATGTCAAATGTTCATTCAAAATAGAATTGAACAAAAAGCAATATATAGTATGACACTTCCTATCACTGAAAGTCAGCAGACTCTAAAACTACATGTATTACTAAATAGGACATGTAAAGATTCATGTTCAGAAAAGTGACACTAAATAAGTACAACTATTATGACTCTATAAAGAAATTTCCAATTATAGTTTAGTCTAAGGAAATAGGAGCTGTCACAGTAGGGTACAGAGATGACTGAAAGGAGAGAGGAGTACAGGGTTTAATGTTGCTGGCAAAGTTCCATTTCTTCTTCTGTGCACAAGGAAAAGTGCTGTTATCATGTTCTGAGTGTATTTTGAAATTTATATAGTTCACCATAAGAATGTATAAGAGACATTGAAATAGAGGACCCCAAAAGTAACACACCAGGAATCTCTGAAAAGATAGCAAGTGAAATAAAAAAACAACTGCATCAGGCTATAGAGGAAATCAAATTAGAAGTACTCTCCCATGTAAAGATAGAAATAACAACTTTAGTAAAGGAGTTGTTGAATGCAGCTAAAGAAGAAATAGAGAAAAAGTACATGAGCATGGGAAACTGATTGAAACTTTGAATGAACAATATAGAAAACAAGCAGAATTCATGAAACAAACTCAAACAGACATCCAAGAAACAAAAAAATTATATTGAAAGCATGCAAAACTGCCTAAAGGAAGCTGAGGATAGGATTTCAGACCTTGAGGACAGGATCACAATTAGTGATCAGGAAAGGATAGAACTTTTAAAAATAACAAAACATCATGAAATGACAATCCAGAAGCTTCATGATGATGCCAAGAGCAACAATATAAGAATAATGGGCATTAGCGAAGATACAGCCGTCCAGGCAAAAGATATACATAAAGTATTTACAGAAATAACAACAGAAAATTTTCCAAATATGGGGAAAGAATCTGATATGCAGATAAGTGAGGCATATAGAACACCAGTCACAACCAACATAAATCCACACCCAGATACATAATAATTAATATCTCTGACATACAGCATAAAAACAGAATACTAAAAGCTGTCAAAGAAAAGACACAACTCACCCATCAAGGGAAACCCATTAGAATCATGGCATACTTTTCAGCCCAAACCCTCAAGTCAAGAAGAGCTTGGAGTGAGGTATTTCAAGCCCTGAAAGAAAAAAACCTTTAAGCCAGACTGATGTACCCAACAAAACTTTCATTCAAATTTAATGGAGAAACAAGATACTTCCATGACAAAGAACAACTGAAGATATTCGTGTCCACCAAACCAACCCTAGAAAGAGTACTGAAAGACATACTAGACAGAGATAAAAATGACCACAATCCCCAAAATAACAACAGAAAGAAACCACCAGGTAGGATAAGCAATTAAATAAGGGGAAAAGCAGAAAGAAACAAGTGGAACATAACATGGCAAAGCTGAGCCAGTACATATCAGTGCTATCCATAAATATAAATGGCCTCAATTCACCTATAAAAAGAAATAGACTGACAGAATGGATCAAGAAACATCTGTGGAAAGATCCCACAATATGCTGTATACAAGAAACATCTGACCCAAAAGGAAACTCATAGATTAAAAGTCAAAGGATGGAAAATAGTATTCCATGCAACAGGAACCCAGAAAAAAGCAGGGGTAGCTATTCTATTTGCAGGCAACATGAACTTCAAACCTAAAATGATTAAAAGAGATAGAGAAGGTCATTTCATACTTGTTAGTGGAAAAATTCAAGAGGAAGAACTAACAATTATAAATATATATGCACCAAATACAGGAGCACCCAACTATATAAGACAGATACTAATGGACATGAAAAACCAAATACACAAGAACATAATTATAACAGGAGATCTTAACAGCCCATTGTCACAAAGAGATAGATCAACTAGACAAAGACTCAGCAAAGAAATAAGAGAACTGAATCATACATGTGAGCAATTGGACTTACTAGACATTTACAGAGTGTCCCACCCAACCACATCAGAATACACACTCTTCTCAGCTGCACATGGGACATTCTCCAAAATAGATCATATATTATCCCATAAAACATTCTTAAGTAAATGCAAAGGTATTGAAATCATACCATGCATAATATCTGACCATAGTGCACAGAAATTAAAAATTAATGGCAAAAGAAATTGTAAAACCTGTATAAACACATGGAAATTAAATACTTTTTGAACAACCAGTGGGCAAAAGATGAAATTAAAGAAGAAATAAAGCCATACCTACAATTCAATCAAAATATAGAAACAACATACTGTTATCTGTGGGATGCAATTAAAGCAGTCTTAAGAGGGAAATACATAGCAATAAATTTCCATATCAAGAAAACAGAATGAGCACAAATAAATACCCTAGTGCTCCATCTCAAGCTTCTAGAAAAAAAGGAGCAAGCTAAACCTAAAGCTCATAGAAGACAGGAAATTGTAAAGATTAGAGGAGAAATCAATGCAATTGAAACAAAAACAAAGAATTAGAATGCAAAAGCTGGTTTTGAAGAGAATCAAAAAGATTGACAACCCCCTAGCTAACCTTATCAAGAGAAAGAAAGAAAAGACCCAAATTCATGCAATAAGAACTGAAAAGGGAGAAATTACTACAGATCCCATGGAAATTCAAAAGGTCATGAATACCTACTTTGAAAATCTCTACTCACATAGAGTGGAAAACACAGAGGAAATGGACAGATTTCTAGAAACATATGAATTACCAAAGCTCAACAAAGAAGATACAGCAATTTTGAATAACCCAATATCAGCTTTTGAAATTGAAAATGTAATTAAAAACTTACCAAAAAAGAAAAGCCCAAGTCTGGATGGATTCACAGCTAAATTCTATAAGAAATTTAGAGAAGATTTGATGCCAACACTCCTTAAACCCTTCAATGAAACTGAGAATAAAGCAATCCTCCCTAAATCATTCCTGGAGGCAAGTATTACTCTGATACAAAAATCAGAGAAAGATCCAACCAAAAAAGAGAACTATAGGCCAATCTCACTAATGAACATTGATGCAAAGATTCTCAACAAAATACTGGCAAATAGAATGCAGCAAATCATCAAGAAGATTATACATCATGACCAAGTGGGGTTCATTCCAGGAATGCAGGGATTGTTTAACATACGCAAATCAATAAATGTAATACACCACATCAACAGAGCCAAAAAAAAAAAAAAACACATGGTGATCTCAATAGACACAGAAAAAGTTTTTGACAAAGTCCAACACACGTTCATGATAAAAACCCTTCAGAAACTCAGAATACACGGTGTCTACCTCTACCTTATAAAGGCCATCTATGACAAACCTACAGCCAACATTATACTAATTGGACAAAAACTGAAAGCTTTCACTTTAAAATCAGGAACAAACAAGGATGTACACTATCACCACTCCTTTTCAATATAGTTCTGGAAACACTAGCCAGTGTAATTAGACAAGAGAGAGGAAAAAAAGGAATAAAGATATGAAAGGAAGAAGTTATATTATCACTATTTGCAGATGACAAGATACTCTATATGGAAGACCCAAAAATCTCCATTAAAAGACTACTAGAGGTAATAAACAAGTTCATCAGTATAGCTGGATACAAAGTCAATGCTCAAAAATCAACAGCATTCCTGTACACAAACAACAAACTCACTGAGAGAAAAATTATGGAAATATTGCCCTTTATAATAACATGTAAAAAAATGAAATACTTAGGAATCAACCTAACTAAAAATGTAAAAGACCTATATGCTGAAAGTTATACTATGCTGACAAAGGAAATTGAAGAGGATATTAGAAAATGTAAGGATATTCCTTGCTCTTGGTTAGGAAGAACCAACATTGTGAAAATGGCCATACTCCCAAAACTTTTATACATATTTAATGCAATCCCAATCAAAATACAATTGACACACCTCACAGATCTAGAGAAAACACTCCTAAAATTCATTTGGAAACAGAAGAAACCTAGAATAGCAAAGGCAATTCTAGGTAACAAAAGCAAGGCAGGAGGCATCTC
>PVLA01012463.1:0-44299 GCA_004027455.1 Hydrochoerus hydrochaeris | reverse complement strand
TGTCCTCAAAACCTCCAAATATGAATTTCAAATTGTAAGACTAGACCATGTGCATTTACCTCTTTACTTGATGTTCATAACCTGATGTTTTTCCATGATTCTTTGCGGCGCCCTTTTCTGTCCATGCCGCGTCCTAGTCCATCCATGCCTTGTGACAATCGCTTCTCCAGGAAAAGGACGCCGCATGTGGGAATTGGGCGCGGGGATCTTGAAATGTTTTGTACTGACAATTGTAATTTGTGTAGTTCACATGTGTATGTTTTTATGCTCAATATGGAGTCGAGGGTGGAGACTCCAGGGGGGTTGCTGGAGGCCCTCTAGATAACCCCTTTGTGAGGACTGGTTGTGGGGATTTGCCTTCTGTGAGTAGTGTGAGAGAGTTTATGCGGGAGTTTTGGGTGGGAGAGCTCATGGAGGAGGATTTGCAGGGTTCCTGTGAGACAACTGCCTTGAGACACTGGACAGGCAGCCAAAGACGGGCAACTAGGACACATATGTTACACCACCGGCCGCCTAAGACAGGCACAGGACCAATTGCTGTCCTGCAGGCCCATGATGGGTAAGGCCTGGTTGGGTACATATGAAGAGTCCTTGACCTAAGACAGGCGCTGTTCTCACAGGAACTGCCATACTCCCATAAGTGATAAAGGAAACAATGTAGGGAGTGGCATAATAGCCTCACACATCTCTTCCTCCTCAGGCATCCAGGTGCATCCTCACACATCTCTTCCTCCTGCAGGCATCCAGGTGCATCCGGCTTACATTTCCCAAGCTAACTAAGTAACAAGATTGAGATGTTACAAAGGTGAAAAGAGTTAATTAACACCTACTGAGCCTGGGGCGCTTCCTGCTTGTGGTTGAGGTTAAAACCTATTGTTAAGGATTATCCCTGCCTGGCCCTAAGCCTGGGGTGCTTCCTGCTTGGGGCTGGGGGTTGCTGCCAAGGTTAGCATATATATATTCCAGCTTCTAAAAAATAAAGCGGATTCAGATTCACTCACAGACTGGTGTGCAGTGTTTTCTGTCTCTCACTCGCCGACTCCCTGTCCACCTTTGGGAAACCCTAGCCCTGCCGCAGCTGGACTCCGGCAATTCTTAAAGAATTCAGCTACTTGCCCTGTTTCACTGTCTCCAGCATTATTAACTGTACCCCAATCATAATTCTTGATGACTTTATTTTTTAATTAAGTTTATCAGAACAATTTAGATATAGTTAATGATCATATCCGTCAAAGGAAATTTCTACCTGTCCATGTCATATCTTGATTCCTTTTTTTTTCTATTCCCCTCTCCTCCTTTCAATCCCTCTTCACCTCCTTATGTACAAAGCTTTGTTTCCCACTTATCTTTTTTCTCATTTTTTTCTTTACCCTTTCTTCTTTTCCCTTTCTCTGCTCCCTAGTTTCCCTTCGCTGCTGAACAATTTCTTCCTATTTCACAATAACTACTATATATTTTAGTTCTTATTTATGCTTTCATTTTTCACACCAGGGAGATGAAACAATATTTATATGTGTTTCTAATTTATTTCACATAAGAGTATCATCTGAAGGTGCAGCCTATTACCTAGAAATTTTGCAAGTTTATCCTTCTTTATGGCTGAGTAGCATTTCTTTGTATAAAAATCCACATCTTCTTTATCTATTCATCAGTTGATGAGCAAATAGATTGTTTTTAAGATTTAATTATTACAAACTGTGCTGTTACAAACACAGGTTTGCAAATATTGCTGTGCTACGATGCTTTTAATTCTTTTACGAATTTCCAGAAAGAGGAATAGCTAGGTTAAATGAGACCTCTAGTTCTAGTATTTTGAGGAATCTCCACGCTGATTTCCACATTGGTCACACCAGAATACACTCCAATCAACAGTGCCGAAGTGCTCTTTTTTCCTCATGGCCCCACCAGCATTTGTTACTGGTTGCTTTCTTGATAATAGCCATTCTTTCTGGAATGAGATGGAATCTCAGATATGTTTTAGTTTGCATGTCTCTAATAAACAGCAATGTTGAACTTTTTTATACATGTATTTGCCACTTGTACTTCTTTATCAGGGACTTACACTGACCCCAACCTCCCAAAATAAGCATACAGCAGTTTATGTAAAAAGAGACAATGGAATGTGGTTTCTAGGGAGTATAGAAAGGTCAAAACTCTCTGGATAAAAAGATAAAAACTCTTTCAGATCACTGCATCTATTGTATTCTCACAAATTTGGTGATACAGAAAGAGGATATGAAAGCCCAGAGTTCTCACAGTAACAACAAAGGCAATAAATCTTGTTAATTAAGACAACTGCTTGATGGCTAAGGTCAATAGTTTTATTATTCTGGAACAGAGAGTGTCAGCAGCCCACGTCCTTCACTGCCTCAGCTGAGGTGCTATCTTGACTTCAGAGCCCTGTGCCTACGACCTTTGCCAGTACAGCCAGCGGTCCCTTCATCGTCAGCAGTTTAGCCTTTACACAGCCTGGTCTCTGACACCCCTTCATCTGAGAAGTGTGCATTTGACACAGAAACCCATTTTCATATGGGGTCCTTAAATGGCTGGGGAGATCTGACTTTTTTCATTGTTTACCTGTTCTAGATATTATTTTTTCCGAGGAACACCTGTTGAAAAACTTTTCACACTCTGTGAGTCGTCACTCCACTCCATTGGTGCTTTCTTTCACTGTGTAAAAGCTTTGTAGCATGATGAGATACCAGTTGTTAATTTGCTATTGGGGTTTTCCATTTGCAATTGGGGTTTTCTTCATGACGTCTTTGGTTACACCTATGTCTTCAAGAGTTCTACCTATTCTCTACTCTAGAGAATTTAGTGTTTCTGTGTCAATACTTAGATCTTTAATCCATTTTGATTTTGGTTTAGTGTGTAGTGAGAGACACGGATTTAGTTTTAGTCCTTGGCATGTGCAGGGCCAGTTTTCCCAGAACCTTTATTAAAGATGCTAAATTTCTTCCAGTGACCATGTTTGGCCCCTTTGTCAAACATAAAATGGCTGAGTGTGTTGGAAGTTGTTTCTACATCTTCTAATCTGTTCCATTAATCCCTGGGTTCAATTTGTTGTCAGTACAAGCTGTTTATGGTCAAGGTAGCTCTGTAGTTTAATTTCAAGTCAGGGATTGTGATACTCCCCTACCTTGCCTTTGTTGCCCAAAATTGTTTGCTAGTCTAGGTCTCTTCAGGCTCTAAATGAATTTTAGGAATGTTTTCTCCAGTTCTGTGAGGCACTCTGATGGCATCTTGATTGAGATTGCATCAAATGTGTATAACAGTTTTGGGAGTATGGCCATTTTCACTATGTTGGTTCTTCCTATCCAAGAACAAGGGTTATCTTTCCATTTTTTGATATCCTCTTCCTTATGGCCTCTGTCTAGATGTCCCCACCAAGTCTCATGTACTGTTAGATGGGACTTTTTCAGAGGTACATGAATCTAGAGTTCGTGATTGATTCGTGGTTCAATGCTGGGATTAAAGGTGGGTAATCAGTCCACTGATTGGATTGATACCACCAATCTGGATAAAATAAAAGGTGGTAGAAATGTGCTTCTTTCTCTCTTTCTTTCTTTCCCTTTCTTTTCTTTCTTCCTTTCTTCCTTCCTTCCTTTCTTTCTTTCTTGTTGTTTTTGATGTCTTCTATGACCACAGACAATTGCCCCTCTTCCATGCCTCTCTGCTTTGGAGGTAACCAATTTCAGACTGTAATTTCCACAAACTTCCAGCTGAATAAATCTTTCCTCCATTAACTCGTGTAGGGTATTTCTCAGCAACAAAAAACAAGTAACTAAGATGCTCTTCAATCTCTTTTTTCAATGTAAAGATCTTTTGCTTCCTTTGTTAGGTTGATTCCTAAGTATTTCATTTTTTTGGCACTATTGTGAAATGAGCTGTTTCCCTAATCTCTTTCTAAGTTTGTTATTTGTGTACAGGAATGCTTCTGATATTTGAGTGTTGACTTTGTAGCCTGATAAGTGAATGGATTTGGTTATTAGCTAGCCTGTCTTTTGGTGAAGTTTTTGAGACCTTCTGTGTAGAGTATCATGTTACCTTCAAATAATGGTAATTTACATTTCAGCCTTTTCTATCTTTACTCCTTTTATTTCTTTCTCAAGTCCAATTGCTCTGGTTAATGTTTCCAGAACTATATTGAATAAGAGTGGTGATAGTGGACATCCTTGTTCCTGATTTTAAAGTAAAAGCTTTCAGTTTTTGTCTGTTTAGTATGATGTTAGCCGTTGATTTGTCATATATAGCTTTTATCAGACTGACATAAAGATCATTCTTTTCAACTTCCTGTATGATTTTTTTATCATTAATGGGTTTCGGAATTTATCAGATGTTTTTTCTGCATCTATTGAGATGATCGTGTGATTTTTGCATTTTTCTCTGTTGATATGGTGAATTATATTTGTTGATTTGCATATGTTGAACCAACCTTGTATCTCTGGGATAAATCCTACTGAATCATAGTGTATAATACTCTTGATGATTTTCTGCATTCTGTTTGCCAGAATCCAGGTTGATTAGACAGATTGACCTGTGGTTCTCTTTTTTTGTATGATCTCTGGATTTGGTATCAGCGTCATGCTTGCTTCAAGATAATGATTTTGAGAGCATTACTTCTATTTCAGTTTCATTAAAGAATTTGAGGAGTGATGACATTAGATCATCTCTAAATTTCTTGTAGAATTCAGCAGTGACTATATCAGAACCTGAACTTCCATTTGTTGGTTAGTTTTTAGTTATGTTTTTAATTTCACTGATTGATATCGGGTTATTTCAAATTTTTATGTCTTCTTTATATATATCTTTATATCAACTTTGGTAATTCATATGTATCTAGGAGTCTGTTCATTTCTTCTGTGTTTTCAATCTTATTATTTTCTTGAAGTATTGATAACCCCAATTTCTGCAAGATCTATTGTGGTATCACCCTTTTCACTCTTAATTGCATGGATTTGAGTGGGGTTTTCCCCTTTTATTGAGAAAGTTGGCTTTCAAAGAACCAACTCTTTGATTCATATGTTTTGTATTGCTTTCTTAATCTCCATTTCATTAATTTCTGATCTAATATTTATGATTTCCTCCCTTGCATGACTTTTGTACATTGCTTGTTCTTCATTTTCTAAAAGTTTGAGGTTCATTATTAGGTTTATCTTGCACTTTGAACCATGGCTGGCATTTAGGAGGAAAAAGTAAATTACATGCTCACTACCACAATGTTTCATTATACATTAGTGGGCTAAATGATCTTTCCAACCATTTGGAGTCAAAATATTATATACAAACCATTTCATCAGTGAAATTACCCTGCAACAAACACTTCCACACCCAGGCATATTGACTATAGGCCACGTACTTATAAAAGTGACATGATAAATCTGGCCAAAAATAATAGTACAGTGTATATTTTTTAAATAGAATGAGTAAGGAAGAATTCAGCAGTGTTAATGTCTCTAACTTTAGGTGAAAAAAGACAATTAATGGAAAGATCTATGGAACTAGTGTATCCCTAGCCAAGAGTTAAAGGAGAAAGGACAGAAAATTTGTATTTGCTCCTTATTTTTCAGTGTCCATATCAGTACCCTATAAACAAATACAATGAGATTACTCTTACATGATTCCACTGCACAAACTATCTCACCTTAGTTAGGAGATTGTTTCCCTATTTTTCCTAGCAGTGCAAAATATAATTTATAGATAAAACAATCTATCTATTAAATTTACAGAGTATTTTGTAATTGAAAATTGTGCTTATATACTTAAAGTATAAAATATGTTTTACAGGAATTAAACTTCCTTAGTTAAGTGAAATAAATTTGGGTTATTTTACTTTTCATGGTACAGATCATATAGATTTTCTGAGCATAACTAAGAAACAATAAAACAACTACAAAACAAATGTCTCATGAAGACATTGGTTCTATCTCTGTCCTTTCAGAGTTACAAACTGCCATAGATTCAAAGCCAACCACAACATAGAAGCTTGTTCTATGTTGGCAGTGCCATAGATGAAAAACCTCTTCAACACTTAATGAAACTATGAAACAGTTATTGTAAGCACTTCACATTGCTCAATTTAATTTTTTACAGCATCCCTATGGAACAGGTTCTATAATATTTTTATTTAATAAATAAGTAAATAAAGGAATAGAAATTATAATTAATATGTTTCTACTCAGATATCTAGTAAGTGGTAAAATAGAATTCAGATCTAGACATTCTGATTTTAGGATTAAGTTAAGAACCTAACTAGTATACAGCACTCATAACTAGTACCTGAATGACTTCCTTTGGCCTAATTCTACTGCAGTGATGAAAAGCCTATCAAGATATTTAAAAATGGATATCTATCTAGCAGAATGATATTTACTGTGTTCTCCCTCAGACAAGAAAATGTCTCAAGTCCTGAGAGTCTGAGGCCAACCTGGGCAGCATAGTGAAACTGATGTCAAGCAAACAAACAACTTCCATGATTAGTTGAAGGGCCTTGGACACAGCATGGGCCTCTTAAGATCCGAAGTCTCCACATATTGGTCAAGTCCGTCTCTCTACTATTCACTTACTTACAAATTATTCTAGAGGTGAACCACACTGGCTGTCACTCTCTACATGCTACTATATACAAACTATGAGCATACTAATCTTATTTAGTAGAGTATATATTATCTATTTTATTATCATTTCAATTTAAAATTCATACACAGTGCTTTGAATGGTAGATCAATTAACAGATTTCTCTCTTTATTAATCTCACAATGTTCAGAGTGGAAAAATGAGAAAATATGACAAAGTACAGAATTAAAGTGACATTTTTAAGCCTCTCGCACGAAAAAGAGCCTAGTGCATCTTTTTTGTATTCTTACATTATACCTGCATCATGCATATCACATGTGCAAAAAGTAGAATTGCACTACAAATGTTTTTAAATGTCTTTCTTACATAATATGTAAACATCTCCTTATACTGATAAACTTTTATTAACATCACAGTTTTAAGTTCAATGTTTACTTTCCCAATTCTCTGTTTAATATTACAGCCTTCATAGTTTTAATTAGAAACTATGTTATGAACATCTTTCTACATGCATCTTTACATTTTTGTTTAAATATTTACTTAAGAAAATAACCTAATATGGAATTGTTGGTGGAATGTATCTGAACATTTTAGCAATACCTGAAATGATGTTTTTTTCCCCCTCTAGGGAAAGACTGCACAACACATTCACAGGTAAAATATTGCCCATTTACTCCTTGCTAGTGATATTGGTGAAATATGTAACTCCCAACCTGCTAGAGACAGCTACATCAAGTTTGTGTTCCCCCAAATCAAAGAATGTATACTAAGGAATAATGGAGGTTAAGAGTAGGAAATATTTATTGAGCGAGATGGTTCCTGAGAGACAGGAGGATACCCAAAATGGGCTGCCAATGAGCCCACTTCTCAAAGGAAATTTATAGAACAAAATCACAAGGTGGGTACAACATGGGTCAAAACTAATAACTTACAAGTATAGCCACTTAGGCAAAATTGATCCAGTGGGGAAACAGGTCCCCTAAGAAGTGTACATGGAAAGAACAAAGACTTTCTTTAGGCAGGGATGGGTCAGAGGATCTTGGTCACCACTTGGGCGACTGATGTCTATCTAGACTGTTGAACCAGATGAAGCTTATTAACTTATCCCCTGGATAAGTATACAGGACTAGTCATTCCATGTTTATTATGAGGCCCAGCCTCCAAAAGATGCACCTCTTGGCACAGTTGAGATGTATTTTCATCTTTTGCACTGATACCCTTAAGTGCTTACCCATCTGACTACCTAGAATATGCCTGTCTAACTCAGCTCGCTGTAATATCAACTCTAAATATTAACTCTAAAATTTAGTTTGCTTACAGAAAGAAGAAAATAACCTCTTGTAGCTATTTAAATTTGGGCACAGCTATTTAGCCAAGTCAATATCATGAGTGCCTCTAATTATAAGGGACAAGACCTGAATCAGATCCTTAGCTCTTTTCACACTTAAACCCATGCATTAATTAACCCTACTAGAATAGAAGTCTTATATTATAAAATAAAACAACAATAACAAGACCAAACTATGCACTGGAGATGTGCTTCTGAGCCAAACTCATTTCAATGAGGCCAGCATGGAACCTTCCTTGGTCTTTCTTTGTGTTCTTACACCTTTGTGCTTCTGAGACTTCTTGTTCTACATGAGTCTCATCCGTGGAAGTTTCTCAGTTGGAAGGAAGACTGTGATTAAAAGAAAACTTGGCCTGTCTGCCGTGTTGGCTGTGTACCTTTCCTGATGATGTCTCCCCACCTGGTCTAATGATCTGCTCTTAGCAGGTGAGAGAGGCCAAGGCTAAACCATGCCACTGTGGAATTCAAGGAGCAGGATCTGTCAATATAATTGGCACCCTATCTGTCATAGAGTCTCTTAGGAACTGACAAGCAACAGATACATAATTACCAGGCATGATTTTCTCCTTGAAAGTAAAATTGAACTTAATAATGTCCACAGGGTGCATAGACAAAAGCAGCTTTTCTGGTGTCCTTTGAGTATTCTACTGCCACTTGCCACCCCATGTGTCCTGTAATAATGTGACCTCTCTACCAAGGATGAATGAGTTATTGTGTTTCTGAGTTGCCATGTGATGGAGTTGCCAGCTGGGTGTCAACCAGAAGTCTGACTTTAGGGAAGCTACCTGTATTTGACTTTTCCTCTCATCTCTGTGTTTCAAGGTATCTTTAGAGTCAACCTCATTCCTGAACTTCCTAAAAATCTAAAAAAGAAGAAAAAAAAACAGAAAGTTCTGTCCAGGATAGAAATAGGCCCCAACACATCTTAGCAGTGCTCATTATATTAAAAAGATAAATAAATAAAAATAAAACTTTTCAAACAAAGAATTGGAAATAGAAATGTAGAGAGGACTAAATCAATGAAATGTGAAACCAGATCTAATTTCTACTTCCAACCTGGGAAAGTTGGAAAAGTTACTTATGTTCACAATGCTATTTCCCCATTTGTGAAAAGGAGTGATACACAGATTAAATAAGAAAGTAGATAAGGGAAGAAAACCTGGGTTTGATAGTCTATATTTCCAAGATGTAGATTGCCTTGGACTTTTGATGGTTTACTGTGCTTTTTCTTTAATATTATTTTTCCATAGGTTATACATTCACATGGTGCAAAAATCCAAACTAGTACAAAAATAAAAATACATAGTGAAAATTACCTTCTGCAGTCCCAAACCCTGGACATTTGATTTTTCTATTCCGATTGAATAAATTTTATCACAGTATTTTATATTATTCTGGAAGTATTAAAAATAGAAAGATAGATGATAGATAGATAGATAGATAGATAGATAGATAGATAGATAATATCTATAGAATTAACTCTGAATATGTGTGGGCATGCATCTTACTCTTTTCTGTTCCATATTATACAAATACTAGGATACAAATCCACCTTTTTGCATCTAATTTTTTTCATAACTAACATGGAGATATTTATAATCCATCCACTCTTTCATTTCTTCATTGTCTATCACTAATCAGTCCCTTTTGATGAATATTTAGATGTTCTCTAATAGTTTGCTACTTTACAAAGAAAGCTCAGTATACATGTGTATGATACTTGAGCACTCATGGTTCACTGTTCCTTAAGTCATGAAGACTTAGTATTGTCAAGTTTTTCCCATAATAAATAATACAGTTAGTAATGATTCATAACAGGTCCCCAGAACATTCACATTTTACTGGGCTGACATTAGCCTTTTGCTGGACTAACATCAGTCTTTCAGGCTCAGTGGCATCACCCTTAATCTTTTTGTAACCAGTGAATCACATTTGAAATGCACAAAATTACAAGATAGTGATGGTTTTGTGGGTCTGCAGCGTGTGTGAAATACCACAAGACCCCTATGGGTGGAGCTCCCATTCATCCCTGGAGAGGGTCACCAAGCTCAGCAAGGTCCTCCCGCAGCTCGGGGTGGTGATGCGCCGATCCTTCTCACTTCACAAGTGCCCAGGACTGAAACTTTTTTTTTTCTTATGCAACCAGTACTAGTTTTAATGATAACAGAGATATGCATATCTTTATATAAATTCCTAAAGGTAAACTACCAGTTCAAAGAAGATGCTATCACATGTTTGATGTTTGTTATACTGAGAGCTGTCTTTGAACAGCACTTTTCTGGAGATTCGGACAGTTTATATCCCCATCCACAGCATCCTAGGGTTCCCATTTCCTCCCACCCTGCTCCTTGCCAGCTGCGATTCACGTGCTAACAGAGCTGTTTATGACGCTGACACCTCAGTAACATTTTGGATTATATCTCTCATATTCTGAGTGAGGTCGAGTGTCTTCTTAGACATTTTTACCATTTAGTCTTATTTTCTGTGGATCTTATTTTCTTGGATTTTTTGCCAATTCTTTCCTTTTGGATTATTAGTTTTGTCATTATAAAATTGATATTATAAATATCAAATCTAAAAATTTTTTAAATGAATTTTTCTGCATTTGTCATTTGTCCTTTGACTTATTAGAGGCTTCCTAGGTAAATGATGCTCATGATGAGGATGACTGGAATGATATGCTTATAAAATTTTTCTGTGTTGATGGGGTTTTTGCCATACACAAATTTTCACCTGCTCAATTTTCATATGCATATATATATATATGTTTCACATATATGAAAGTCATATATTTCTGTGTATGTAGATATAGTTCATAATCTCCAAAAATACTGATTTTTAAAAAAATATTAAATCTATGATAGATGGTTATATCTGTGTAAGTTTCAGTTCAAGACCCTATCTTATTTTATTTTATTTTATTTTATTTTATTTTATTTTATTTTTCATACAGTAAACTGGTAGCCTATTTAATGAAAACTGGTTAACTTTAAGGATCATTTCCCAATCAATATCAACACACACAATTTGAAGTTGAAAGTGTATATGAGATAGAAAATATACAAGCTACTGGCTCAGGAGTTCCAGAGCCCAGGCCTAGCTCCAGCTCTGATTTGATTGATTTAACCAGGTAATTTTGTCTTCCTACATTCAGCTTCATCTTCCTCCAATACATTATATATTCCAATATACTGTATGTTCTACACTGATGCACAACTGTTCTTTGTAAAACAGAAATATGATTATTTTCTGTTTAAAAACCTGTGAAGTTTTCCTCAGCATACACGAGATAATATCCAGTTTTGTAATGTGTTATATTTTTTCTGTAATCCGTTAGCCTACTCCTCTACTACTGCATTGGTCAGCTTAAACTTTAGCAAACTTAACTATGTACACATCTCTCCAAGAACCTATGATTCATGTAGGGAAAGACCAAAGCCACCCCAGAATATTTTTGGTAAGCACACAGCAGATGCTAAAAGATACTTTATTGAGGTGAGGTCAGTGATCTTGGAAACACGTCTTCTAACACCTTTCGTACATTTTTCAGCAAACCTTTCTATACATCAGGTTCAACGCCTGCAGAAAGGGGTTGAGTAAGTGTGCCTGCCCTTTACCCATCTAAGAAAGAAGAATTTTGGATAAAATATCTATACTTAGCCTTGTAGTATTAAAATAACTGTTACTCTCCAGAGATTTCCTACACAAAGATTTAAAAGGAAAAGTTTAAAATTTCAAAATTACATAATCATAGATAAATATTTCTGTTCTCCTAGAACTATACAGCACTGGTGAAAAGAATCACATCTCAGATGAGATAGATATTCAAATATCTTTCAAGTAGCGGTTTATAGTAGCTTAATTGTTTGCTGAATCAATGGGAGTTAA
The DNA here is from genome assembly GCA_004027455.1 of Hydrochoerus hydrochaeris. Classification (NCBI taxonomy): domain Eukaryota; kingdom Metazoa; phylum Chordata; class Mammalia; order Rodentia; family Hydrochaeridae; genus Hydrochoerus; species Hydrochoerus hydrochaeris. The sequence goes on along the minus strand of PVLA01012463.1, from coordinate 32,487 downwards.
ATAACCATGGAAACAGCAGCCACAAATCAGATGTTCGGAACTTGAAGTCTGAATTTCACTTTTTAGATTTCAGCTTCTGAGCAATCTCAGAATGGTATACTTTGTATGCAGTTCACCCAGGTATCACTTTTTTTTCCAGCTAAAGAGGTGGGAATGTTAAAGGATTTTGTCTTTTCCCTTTATTCCTGCACAGTTTTAACTGAGTGACAGGAGATCATAGAAACCCATTGCTCTAGGACAGATGGCCACACTGTCCTGCCAATAAATTTGAGAGCATGTACAATATATTGCCAAGGAACACAGGCTGCAGGAGAATCCAAGGTCTGTGATTCCAGGCAGGCCTGCCCAAGGCACTGGCATCTTGTGGGTCTGACTGAGTTTCTACATAGTCACAGTTGCCAGGTAGTGAGTACTGTGACTCATCACATTCACCTGATATTCACTCCCCCCAGTAAGAAGAAAATGCTCCAATGATTGAACTAATACAGTGTGATTATTTCAATTGCAACTTGGCATCATATTGGACTGACATATGCAGGAAAACTACAAGGCCAGAGGGGTCCATGCAGCTTGCTTCTTTGTATAACATAATCATTAAGTCAAATCACAGAGGGAAAAGGAGATATGGAAGAGAAGATACACAAAATAGTTGCATTACCATTCAAAATTACAGCTCATCCTTGACTTTTAAAACAATACAAACTTCAGTTTCTAGACTTCAAAATCTTATTTTTTTTATCATTGTGTTCCTTCCCTAGTTAAACATTATCAGTGAAGTCCCATAGCAATTAGAATAACATGTAAAATCCTCCCTGTAACTACATTTCCTTAAATGATCTGAACTCCTATTGAACTCTTATTCCTCTGACTTTTTGAAATCCAGAGCCAATGGTTATCTTTCTTTCTTTCTTTCTTTCTTTCTTTCTTTCTTTCTTTCTTTCTTTCTTTCTTTCTTTGTTGTGTTGTTTTTTTGTTTTTGTTTTTGTTTTTTTTTTATCTTTAACAGTTCTCACTGTCCCCTCTACTCCCAGCATCTGCTCTTGGCACTTCCGGTGATGTTTTGTCACAATTTAGGACTCGATTCAAATTGAATTTTATTTTTCTTTGATTACTCTGTCTTAAAGAAATGATCAACTATTTTTCCACACTTCATGTCTGAAATAGCTCTCTCTCTCTCTCTCTCTCTCTCTCACACACACACACACACACACACACTCCAAATGCAAGAACTTTGTTGGGTTTACCCTTCTTCTCATAGGATCAACAAACACTCAATGATAATGAGCACTCAATATACCTTAAGTCAGTAAAGTCAGTGAACAATTGTTATGGTTTAGAACTAAAATGAAGTCCCGACAGTTTTATGTTCAGAGGTGGGTCCTAGTGGAGAGAGCGGACACTGGGTGGAAGGGTCTATCCACCACCTCAGCTCCCCACTTCTTTTTCCTATTCCTGGCTTCCATAACATGAGCAGCCTTCCTCCACCATACCATTCCTGCTTTGGAGTTGGCCAAGCATGGAAGTAACCCACTGAAACTGGGAACCAAAATAAACATCTCCTACTTTTAGGGGATATTAAATCAGATACTATATCCCAATAGTGAGAAAGCTAATAAAACCAGTAACAAAATATTCTAATATTCTTCTTAAATATTGCTCTCTAACCAGTGAAACTGGCTAAGTAGAATATAATGATGTGCTTGTAAAGGAGAGAAAGGCTACGTGACTGAGCACAGATCCTACTGGCTGGAGCTAGACCAACCATTGCACTGTTGCCAACCAACTCGCTTCCCCTTTCCCTCACTTCAGCAGTCTCTATTGGAAAGCCTATAACCAGAATAAAATTATGAGAAACAAAATGCAATAATTAAAACATAGAACTTATTTTTAAAAGAATTAGAGAATGTTAGGTCAGCTCTAAAAATGAATATACAAAAGCAAGCAATACTTTCAAATATCCAGACATATTTCCAGTCTAATAATGATCACACTGTGTTCCTGTTGCAAAATATTTCAAGCTATAACCACTCTTTCTTGTTCCTGCAGTGAAAATAAAGCTCTGATCTTCCCCCTAATGTTTTCAGCTTCCGTGATTTCAAAACTAGATTTGTTTTTTCCAAATTAAATGTTGCAGGTCAGTGAACATTTAATGCAGTCCTGTAGATGTCAGAAAGAAAATAGAAATGGACATGTTATTAATGCCTGAAAATTAGTTCACTCTGTCTGCTTGAGAACACTTCTCCCACTTCAAACACTCAAACCCGCGTTTCCATCAGGGTGACAAGATGCAGACTGACCGTGGAGAATGTGAGGGAGCATTGTGCCAGGCATCCACCAGCGAAGCAGGAGCCTTGGTGTTCTCAGTGGTCCTGAATCATTCCTCTCCAGAGTGGTGATGGCTATTAACGGAGCACAACTCTCCATCACTTCTTCTGCCACAGGTATTTAAGTGGGCATAAGGATTTCTCAGGGTACTCATGAGTCAGAACACTTAAGCCAATGGCAGAATAAAAAGGGTGCTAGATGAAAAATCAGGAAATATCTGCTCAAATATGGCCCCACTCATTGTTATCTGAGTGGACTGGGGCAAGTGCCTTAACTTTGTAAAAAAAAAAAAAAAAGAAAAGAAAAAAATTGTCTCAATAGATATGAAGAGTATTCACAAACAGAATGAATTTTTAAAATTTTAATACAATAAAAGACATGTTACCACTAATTTCACTCAGAAAACTTCCCTTTGCTAGAGCAGAATTATCTTATCATTTTTGCCACTTTTCTGCAACAGTTCTAGAGTCCTCTTTCATGCGAGTCTACAGTTGGGCTGTTGTAGCTGCTTTGATGTCCTGAGTTGATTCTGAATGCTTACTTTTCAAGGTCATTTTGACCTCAGAGAAAGGCCAGCAGTCACATTGGTGCCAGATCTGGTGGATAAGGAAGATGGAGACACACTGTGATGTTTCTGTTTGACAGAGATTGCCAGAAACATTTTTAATCAATTCAGGACATCAAAGCAGCCATGAAAAGACACAAAAGAAGACTTCCAGTGCAGGGTCAGAAAATGGCAAGAATGGCAGGATAGGTGTGTCTGAAGTCAGGGGAGGTATTTTGAAGGAAACTGATGACAATAGGTCTTTTACTGCATTTTTTACTTAGACATTTGTCATGTTTTTTGATAACACCTTGTATATCATAGGAAGTCCTGAAGAAAATTAAATAAAACTAAAGGAAATATCTAGCACTCGATTTAATTCATAGATTTCAATACATGCCTACCTTTCTCTTTCCTTCCTTCTTCAAAAAGAAATTTCTGTGTAATGCAAAATTTGAGATTTTAAAAAATAAGGGGAAAATGAATAAAATTTCATGAATTGGTATTGAATCTTATAATTGAAAGTTATCTACATGCACTCAAGTAGAAAATAGATTAAAATCATACTCATTTTTTTTCTTTTTTTTTATGTATGTGTCATATGGGATATTTGAAATCAGTAAAAATGGTTATCTTTCTTTTTGGGAGTGTGTGATAACATCTATTCTGCAATGTGAGAATACCAGGAAAAGATGATCACAATGCAACAGCAAATGTACCCTTGCAGTTGACTTGATCTTGGACTGCTCAGTTCTTGTGGCGCTGTCAGAAATAAATTCATTTTATTTATAAGAAATAAATTATCCTTTAATCCTATATGGACATTGGCCATTACATTATTTCAGCAAGTGGTCAAACAATATATATGTTATACTCAACTTTATCACAGTTTGGAGATTTGAAGTTCTCTCTCTTGAGAAGACTCTGGTATAATCTAAAAAGATAGATGCATAGATGAATTCTCTATTCAGTGAGATAAACATCACAAGTAAAAACATTAAAAAGTAATGTTTAAGCACTTGGAGCCTGTAAATTTATCTAGATGTGAGCAGAAAGGAAAATTTAGAAAAAGATCATGAAGTGAACTACCTTTGAGTTAGGGTTAGAAGATAGAAATCTAAAGATAAAGGATATATATATATATATATATATATATATATATATATATATATATCTGGAGTCCTCAGTTTTTTAGTGTCCAGAGTATAGATAAAGTTGCTCAGGGTCAGTGTGCAGGAAGAGAAGAAGGACAACCCAAGGTTAGAGTTTTTCTTTATTGATGTATTAATATAGGGTGCTCTAGAGAAACAAAATCAATAGAAAATATATGCACAATTATTCAAGGGGCCTTGTTAGGTGGGTTCACAGGAAAAGGCTGGAGATCCCTAATGGCCGTCTGCACACTGGAGGACCAGAGGGTCCAGAAATTGTTCTACCAAGATGGAGCCACGCAACAGGAGGGGCTGGGAATGCAGCCCCAGCCCCAGGTCAAAGGCTGAGAAGCTCCCTAGAAAGTTGCCTGTGTGCTGTGCGAGTCTGCACCGGGAAGCTGAAGAAAGCAGAGACCTGGACACTAATGGCCCAAGGCAGCGACAGCCCTGGGCAGACCTCGAGTAGGCTGACCAGAGCTCTCCAGCATGGCTATAGTGACTTCTGCTTTCTCTTTTTATTCTATCCAGGCTATGAGTTGGTTGGTTGGTGCTGCCCACAACTAGGGTGGGTCTTCCTTGCTCAGTTTTCTAGCCCACGTTTCCCTCATGCACAGACACAGCTGTGCATCACTAATCTGCTGGGCATGTCTTCCTCCACTGTCAGATCACCATCAGTCATCACGGTAGGCCAGCTTTCCTGTTGTAGCACACAACCTCCGGGCATCAGTAACTTCAAAGAACAAGCACTTACTTTTCTTCTTCACTTACTTTGCAGGAAAACCTGGGATGGACCCAAGCTTTACAGGTCACTTCTAGTATGCGCAAGGCTTGACAGCCCCATGGATATTCTCATGCCACAATCCAGAGTGAAAGAGATTCATACTCTTAAAAGAGATTTTTTTCTACTGGTGGGAGACAGAGCTAGAGAGACATTGAGAAATCTCACAAACACAATTAAATCTTTTGCTAAGATGTGTCAAATGTCATATCACACTGACCAAGACACACTGCATGATCACACTCAAAGTGAGAAATAGCAGAGCTGTTTGAGCACAAATGAACAGGAAAATCAGATATAATGGACAGAAATGTAAAGTCCTGCAGACAAAGAGGGATAATCAGGAACAATGGTGACTTTGTTAAAAATGTTATTACTTTTTCTGTCCTGAATGATCTTCATTTCTGAAACTTTTATTTGTAACTTTTTGTTCCTGATTTCAGCAATTCTGTTTGCCATAAGAGTAAACATAAACTACTTCCAAACTCATTTTAGTATTTCATTCTTAGATACTAATTATCAAATACTCAATTCTATCAAATAAAAAAGCTAACAAAAATGTTTAAAAGAAATTTAAATGAAACAGAATGCCAATATTAGAAAACTTTTTAAAAAACTAATTTTCTCAAAGAAAAGCTATTCCATTTATAAAAGAGAAGTTGACAAATAAAGAACCATGAGAGGAAAAATGAGATCTTAAAAATGGATCTTAAAAACAGATCATCTGTCATGCCCTGCCACCAGGAACTTAGCGGAAGACTGCATTAGGGGTAAGCTGCTTGAAACCTCCACCGTGGGCCGGCCATGCCACCGGGAACATCGAGGAGGCCCTCCCAAGACTGAAAACTGCCCTGGACTGCTACAGATGGGCCCGCCCTCCCACCTGGAACATCAGAAAATCTCAGTGGGATCCAGTTAGTGTGAGAAAATTTGGAAATTTGCTCCCAGGTGGTGAACTTTGGAATACACCAGACTGTATCAATGTGGTGAGTATACCCCTAAAATAGAGGTGTACAGGGGATAAATAGGGCCAGTAGTAAAACCTCCTACAACTAACTGTAAGACTTTGGTGTGTCTGAAAAGAGTGTGTGTGATCCCCTCTACACATAGAAAACACCAGGCAGAGCGAAAATGACAAAACGAAAAAGCAAAATGCAGTCACAAACATATAGTTCACCAGAAGCAAGTATAGGAGACATTGAAATAGAGGACCCCAAAAGTAACACACTGGGAATCTCTGAAAAGATAGCGAGTGAAATAAAAAACAACTGCATCTGGCTATAGAGGAAATCAAATTAGAAGTGTGCTCCCATTGTAAAGATAGAAATAACAACTTAAGTAAAGGAGTGGTTGAATGCAGCTAAAGAAGAACTAGAGAAAAAAGCACATGAGCATGGGAAAATGATTGAAACTTAGAATGAATAATACAGAAAACAAGCAGAATTCATGAAACAAACTCAAAGAGACATCCAAGAAACAAAAAATTGTATTGAAAGCGTGCAAAACTGCCTAAAGGAAGCTGAGGATAGGATTTCGGGAATTGAGGACAGGATCACAGTTAGTGATCAGGAAAGGATAGAACTTTTAAAAATAACAAAGCAGTATGAAATGACAATCCAGAAGCTTCATGATGATGCCAAGAGCAACAATATAACAATAATGGGCATTAGCGAAGATACAGGAGTTCAGGCAAATGACATACATAAAGTATTTACAGAAATAATAGCAGAAAATATCCCAAACACAAGGAAAGAATCTGATATGCAGATAAGTGAGACATATAGAACACCAAACACTCACAATCAACATAATAATCAACAATCAACACATCCAGACACATAATAATTGAGATCTCAGACATACAGCATAAAAACAGAATATTAAAAGCTATCAGAGAAAAGACACAACTCACCTATCAGGAAAGCCCATTAGAATCACGGCAGACTTTTCAGCACAAACCCTCAAGTCAAGAAGATTTTGGAGTGAGGTATTTCAAGCCCTGAAAGAAAACAATCTTCAACCCAGACTGATGTACCCAGCAAAATTTTCATTCAAATTTAATGGAGAAACAAGATACTTCCATGACAAAGAACAACTGAAGAGATTCATTTCCACCAAACCAACCCTAGAAAGAGTACAGAAGAACATACTAGACAGAGATAAAAATGACCACAATCCCCAAAACCACAACAGAAAGAAATGTCCACTAGGATAAGCAATTAAATAAGAGGAAAAGCAGAAAGAAACAACTGGAACATCACATGGCAAAGTCGAGCCAGTACATATCAGTGATATTCATAAATATAAATGGCTTCAATTCATCTATAAAAAGAAATAGACTGAGAGAATGGATCAAGAAACAGGATCTCACAATATGCTGTATACAAGAAACACATCTGACCCAAAAGGAAACTCATAGATTAAAAGTCAAAGGATGGAAAACAGTATTCCATGCAATAGGAACCCAGAAAAAAGTAGGGGTAGCTATTCTATTTGCAGACAATGTGAACTTCAAACCTAAAATGATTAAAAGAGATAGAGAAGGTCACTACATACTTGTTAGTGGTAAAATTCAAGAGGAAGAACTAACAATTATAAATATATAAGCACCAAATATAGGAGCACCCAACTACACAGGACATATACTAATGGACATTAAAGACCAAATACACAAGAACACATTTATAACAGGAGATCTTAACAGCCCAATGTCACAAAGTGATAGATCAAACTAGACAAAAAGTCAGCAAAGAAATAACAGAACTGAATCATACCTGTGAGCAATTGGACTTAGTAGATGTTTACAGAGTGTTTGACCCAACCACATCAGAATACACATTCTTCTCAGCTGCACATGGGACATTCTCCAAAATAGACCATATATTATACCATAAAACATTCTTAAGTAAATGCAAAGGTATTGAAATCTTACCATGCATAATATCTGACCATAGTGCACTGAAATTGGAAATTAATGGCAAAAGAAATTGTAAAACCTACATAAATACATGGAAATTAAATAACAGCTTTTTGAACAACCAGTGGGCTACAGATGAAATTAAAGAAGAAATAAAACAATACCTATAATTCAATGAAAATATGGAAACAACATACTGTAATCTGTGGAATGCAATGAAAGCAGTCTTAAGAGGGAAAAATATAGCAATAAACTGTTATATCAAGAAAACAGAATGAGCACAAATAAACAACCTAATGCTGCATCTAAAGCTTCTAGAAAAAGAAGAGCAAGCTAAACCCAAAGCTCATAGAAGAGAGGAAATTGTAAAGATTAGAGCAGAAATCAATGCAATTCAAACTAAAAAAACAATACAAAGAATTAATGACTCAAAAAGCTGGTTTTTTGAGAGAATAAACAAAATTGACAAATCCCTAGCTAACCTTATCAAGAGAAAGCAAGAAAAAACCCAAATTCATGCAATAAGAACTGAAAAGGGAGAAATTACTACAGATCCCATGGAAATTCAAAAGATCATGAATACCTACTTTGAAAATCTCTACTCACATAGAGTGGAAAACACAGAGGAAATGGACAGATTTCTAGAAACATATGAACTACCAAAGCTCAACCAATAAGATATAGCAATTTTGAACAACCCAATATCAGTTAGCTACTGAAATTGAAAATGTAATTAAATACTTACCAACAAAGAAAAATCCAGGTACTGATGGATTCACAGCTGAATTCTACAAGAAATTTAGAGAAGATTTGATGCCAGTACTCCTTAAACTCTTCAATGAAATTGAGAAAAAAGCAATCCTCCCTAAATCATTCTTGGAGGCAAGTATTACTCTGATACCAAAACCAGAGAAAGATCCAACCAAAAAAGAGAACTATAGGCGAATCTCACTAATGATCATTGATGCAAAGAGTCTCAACATAATACTGGCAAATAGAATGCAGCAAATCATTGAGAAGATTATACATCATGACCAAGTGGGGTTCATTCAGGAATGCAAGGATGGTTTAACGTACGCAAATCAATAAATGTAATACACCACATCAACAGAGCCAAAAACAAAAACTACATGGTCATCTCAAGAGATGCAGAAAAAGCTTTTGACAAAGTCCAACACATGGTCATGATAAAAACCCTTCAGAAACTCAGAATACACGGCATCTACCTCAACTTTATAAAGGCCATCTATGACAAACCAACAAACAACATCATACTAAATGGACAAAAACTGAAAGTTTTCACTTTAAAATCAGGAACAAGACAAGGATGTCCACTCTCACCACTCCTTTTCAACATAGTTCTGGAAACACTAGCCAGGACAATCAGACAAGAGAGAGAAATAAAAGGAGTAAAGATAGGAAAGGTAGAAGTTAAATTATCACTATTTACAGATGACATGATACTGTATATAGAAGACTCCATTAAAAGACTGCTAGAGGTAATAAAAAAAAGTTCAGTAGTGTAGCTGGATACAAAGTCAGTGCTCAAAAATCAATAACATTCCTGTACACAAACAAAAAAATCACTGAGAGAGAAATTACGGAAATATCGCCTTTTACAATAACATCTAAAAAATGAAATTCTTAGGGATCAACCTAACTAAAAATGTAAAAGACCTATATGCTGAAATTTATACTACACTGAAAAAGGAGATTGAATAGGATATTAGAAAATGGAAGGACATTCCTTGCTCTTGGTTAGGAAGAACTAACATTGTGAAAATGGCCATACTCCCAAAAATGTTATACAGATTTAATGCAATCCCAATCAAAATGCCATTGACATACCTCACAAATTTAGAGAAAACACTTCTAAAGTTCATTTGGAAACAGAAGAAACCTAGAATAGCAAAGGCAATTCTAGGCAACAAAAGCAAGGCAGGAGGCATCGCAATTCCTGACTTGAAACAGTACTATAAAGCCACAGTGATAAAATCAGCCTGGTACTGGCAAAGAAATAGACCTGAGGATCAATGGAACAGATTAGAAGATGCAAGCACAACTACAAAGACACTCAGCCACCTGATATTTGACAAAGGGGCTACATATCTCCACTGGAAGCAGGATAGTCTCTTTAATAGATGGTGTTGGAAAAATTGATTCTCTACATGCCAAAGACTGAAACTAGATCCAAGCCTATTCCCATGCACAAAACTAAAGTCTAAATGGGTCAAAGACCTCAATATTAAAATAGAAACACTAAATCTACTGGAAACAAGGTAGGTAGAAGTCTTGGAGACATAGGGGTAGGTAGAGAATTCATGAACCAAAATCAAACTGCATGGGAAATACTTCAAAGAATCAACAAATAGGATCTCACATTATTGAAAACTTTCTGCACTTCAAAGGAAATCACCAGCAGAACAAAAAGAAAATGAACAGAGTGGGAAAAAAATTTAACAAGCAACCTCCTCAGACAAAGGACATGTGTTCAGAATATATAAACAATTGAAAAAACATTAAGCCCCTCCAAATTCAAAGACCCTCTCCAAAAAATGGGCATCTGAGATGAACACACAGTTCTCAGAGAAAGTTATACAAATGGCAAATAAATACATGAAGAAATATTCACCATCACTGATCATCCAAGAAATGCAAATTAAAACAGCATTGAGATTCCACCTCACTCTGGAAAGAATAGCTGCCATCAAGAAATCAACTGATAACAAATGTTGGCAAGGCTGGAGGGAAAAAGGAACACTGCTCCACTTTTGGTGGGAATGTAGACTGGTGCAACCATTATGGAAATCCATATGGAGAATTCTCAGAAGACTAGGATTGGAAGTTCCATTCAATCCAGCTATTCCTCTCCTGGGTATTTTCCCCAAAGAACTGAAAAGTTCATATCACAGTGATATATGTGCACCCATATTTAACACAATTTGTGATAGCTAAATCCTGGAGACAACCAAGATGCCCATCAACTGCAGAGTGGATGAAAAAGATGTGGCATTTTTACACAATGGAATATTACTCAGCTATAAAAAGGATGACCTTGTGGCCTTCATAGGCAAATGGAGACAACTTGAGACTATCCTCATTAGTGAAATAAATAAGAATCATATTTATAAATATCATATTGTATCTCTAGTGTAAAAAGTAAATAAGAACTACAAAGTAATAAAACCAAAATGTGTAATTGCTATTGTAAAAAAGAGGAAAATAAAGTGCTCTAAGGGATATAACTATATGTATGTTTGAGTGTGTAAAATAGATGGCCATATTGCTGAATCTTTGTTAGATCTTTGAGCAAAACTGTTTGTAGTCTGATTGTTTGAATATTTACTATGTAACCTTTAACTTTGTAACTTGAATAACTACATCCAGGATGACAATATGTAATTTATAAATTACTGATTTCTTAGTGGGGCTTTTTTCTCATTCTCCTTTTTCTTTCTTTCTTTTAGAATTCTGTACTGTTGCTATCTTTTTTCTGTTTTTTTTTCTACTCTTTAAATAAAATTTTAAAAATGTATAATTGCTATTGTAAAAAAAGAGGAAATAGGAAGCGCTATAAAAGATATAGCTGCATGTATGTTTAGGTGTGTGGGATTGATGACCATATTTCTTTGGTTCTTATTGGATTCTTGAACAGATCTGTTTGCATTCTCATTGCTTTAGTGTCCACTTTGTGTGCTTTAATTCTGTAATTTGAATAGCTATTTCTAGGAGAACAGTGTGTGATTTATCAACTAGTGATTTCTTACTGTTTATCTTTTTTTCTTGGAATTCTTTAATATTTCTACCTTTTTCCTGTTTTTTTTCCTCTTTAAATAAATTTTTAAAAAACAGACCATTTTTAAATGTTTGCTAAAATAATGCAGTGGTACATACTTATCTCAAAAATATTATCACAACATTAAGAAAGTCCCCATTCTAATACAGTAGAAAAAAATGATAACTCTTAGAAAATAAGAAATAGAAGGATCTACCACAAATTGACCTAGATTTTCTAGGGAAAAAAAGACACAGCTAATACTCATATGGGGAAAAGACTGAATGCTTAACCTGAAATTTGGGAACAGGGCAGGCTGTCTGCTCCCTCTGCTGTCATCTGGCATTGTGCTAGCAGTTATAGACAATGCAACAAGAAAATACAAGGAATAAAATCACATAGTTCAAAATGGAAGATGTAACGTTATCCATTCTGTGGAGTACATGTTTGTCTATGTAAGAAAACATACAGAATCTGCAAAAGTCCAAGAATTAATATGTGAACTGAACCAGTTCATAGAAAATAAGACAGATACAAAAATTACTTTGTTCCAATGTATTAGCAATAAACATGTGGATGCTGATAGTAAATAATAAAATACCACTTATAATCACTCAAAAGTATAAACACAAGAAAACAGATGTACTGTTAATATTACAAAACACTGACAAAATGAATCAAATAAGATCTAAATAAATAGGAATATCTATCATATTTATGGATTGGAAGTCTAGTGTGTTAAAGATGTCAATTCTCTACAAACTCATTACAAGTATAAAACAATTCCCACCAATATCCCAGCAAGGATGTTTGCATACATAGACAAATTTATTACACTTTTACCTATATTAAAATGTAAACTAAAATAGAAGAGATGATTTTGTAAAAGAAAATATGAGGAATCAGTTTACCAAATTTCGCTTATCAGATAGATAAATAGATAGATAGATAGAACTGAAACTCAGAAACAGAGCCATAAAAATGTGCCAAACTGAATTTTTTGACAAAGACATAAGAGCAAGTCAGTGGAACAAAGACATACCCTTCAACAAATGATGCCAGGGCAACTGGATTTATATTAGGAAAAGTATATATTAGCCATGTCAATTAGGGCATGTAGATTGATGGTAATTTTAAAATCAGGTATGGCATTGTTGTTTGGATGTCTAATCCTTCTATTGGCTAAGTGGCTCGTGTTGAGTCTTCATGTATAATTGCGGGTATTTCTATTTCTTCTTTATCTTATTTCAGTTTGAATATGCATTTAGTGTCACTGCCCTGCTAATGAACTGACTCTTTTGCAGTCATCAAATGTCTATGTTGCTCATAGTATCTTAACTCTAAAGTTAAGTATCTTACTGTGACACTAAGTGCTACCCCTTCTTTCTGTTAATGTTTGCATGGTAAAGTTTTTTGTCTTTTCTTCAGGCATCTACATCATTGAATTTGAAGTAAATTTTTTATAGCCAGCATACAGACAAGTCATCTTTAATTCTACAGTACTTATTTATATCTTTTCATTGACATGTTTAGACTATTTGTATTTGATGTAATTATTGATAGGTAAGGATCATATATGACATTTTAATTTCATTTTCTATTTTTTCCTGTAATATTTTTCTGTAATTTGTCCTGCCTCCTTTTGAGCTACTTGAACATTTTTGTAGTATTTGAAAGTGTCTCTTTGTATAGCTATTTGATTATTGACCAAGATCAGTGATGTCAAAACTTTCAGTGATTGAGTGCCAAAACTGCAACCCCAAACCCACTTATTTATCAAAAAGTTTCAACCCTGCTATGAAACCGGAATACAGAATTTTAGTTCAGAAAAAGCAACTCATACATTAACATATTTTGTCTTAAAAGAAAACAAAGAACATGCATGCCATGGGTTTGCCATCTTTGGGATGTTTCCATATATATTCATAACTTAGAGGGTATATCATTTTACCTATTACAGTACAGTATAGAAATCTTACTCAGATTTTTACTCTTTTAACCTCCACATTTATGATATATAGATATATTTTTTCAGTGTATGTCCATATACATTTATGGCCATATCAGATATTTTTATCATATCACCTCAGCCTTAAATGGTAATTAAGAAAGTCCAAGAGAAAAAAGTGCTCTATTTGCCCCTTTATTTATTCTTTCCATTGCTTTTTCCATCTTGTTCTTTTTTATATAGTTTTTTTTACAATTTTCATTTCTATTTAGAGAATTTCACTTAGCCATTCTTAGATAAGGCCTACTGATTAAAAAAATGCTTATTTTTCCTTTATGGGAAAGCAGTTCTATTTCTCTGTCATCCTGAAGGACACTTCCACTGAATTCAGGGTCCCGTTCGCCAGTTCTTTACCTTGCGCCCTTTCACAGGTTTGCATCCCATCCTGCTGGCTTCTGTGGCTTCTGATGAAAGACCAGCATTTGCATGCTTTTCTCCCAAGTAAGGTCTTTTTTTCTGTTGATTTCAAGATTTCTTTTTCTTTGTCTTCAATCTTCTAAGCTTTTCCTGTGCCATGTTCTGAAATTATTTGGAGTTTGCTCATATCTTTTACTCTTTAGGTTTATGTCTTTTGCCAAATTTGAGGAGTTTTCAGACATTATTTTCTTCAGTAATTTTCACCCTCGATTTCTTTCTCCTCATGTTTGTAATTGCTTGCTTATATATTGCATATATTATGGCTACTCCAGGATATTTGTAAGATAATTCTGTCTTTCTCCTGTCTTTATAAATATGTATAAATATTCCCATTGTTTTATTTATTTGAAATTTATCTGGTTCTTGGTATGAGTAACTTCTTAGTTAGAACCTTGAAATTTGTGGTGTTGTGTTATGAGATTGTGGATCTTATTTAAAGCTCCCTTTTATCTTTCTTCCTCTGACATTACCTTAGCAGGAAAAGGGGCAGGCCCTCATTCCTCCAGGTGGTTATAGAAACCCAGGTCCCCCACTTGCCTTCCACCAACAAGGAGTAGAAGAGTGTGTGCTCGCCATGTTTGCTACATGAGAGTATGAGTTTGGGACCCCTAGGTTGTCTCAACTGCATGGTTGAGGGGGTAGGGTAGACTTATTACTACCAGGTAGTTTTAAAAACTCTTCAACTCTCCACTAGAATTTCTCTGACACGATCCCATCAGGAAGGGGAAGCTATGCAACATTCCCCATGGGAGTGGAAGGATCCAGCCTCCCCATGTGCACTCTGCTGGTATCATGAGGAAAACAGGCCTCAAAAAATCCTGACGTGATGTTTCTCATACAACCTCTGTGAGTAGCTGGGGGCTGCTGAGGGTGGAAATCTAGGATTCTATGAGCCCGTTAGTGGTGAATGGAGGCATGCACACAATTTTGTGTGGTGTTTGGCTGGAGTATAGCTGTTACTGTTTAAAAGTTTTTCGTCTTGCTATCTTCCCCTCTTCTTCATCTCTTGGATTTAAGAGATGAAGAGATTTTAAGAGAGTTTTGTCTGTGATCACTGTCAACATCTTCAATCTCAATGATAGGTTACACAAAGGAAAAGGGAAAGAATGCTAGAAAATTTAGCACCATGACATTCTTTGGGCCTCAAGAATTCTAACACTTCTGCATTCTCTCCACCCTTCACAGTTGTATTTTGACTTTCTCAGAGTTTTTAGCAGTACTAAGTGAAAGAATGGCAAAGTACTTCTGCTCCATTTTTTTTAGAAGTGGAAGTCTCCACTGAAATTTTTATTTCACGTATTACTTCTCTCTTCCAATGTATTCATTTATTTACTCAAATTGTTACAGTCTCTTCTTTTGTGGCATCTTTTCATCTACTTTACCTTTCTGTCTTCGTAGACTCTCATACTATCTCCAGTTCTTGGAATACTAATCTCACTGTTTATTGTACCTGCTTATCTCCTTCTATCATAGTTCATTTTCTCTTGTGGCTTGTTGTTTGAATGAGTGTTTATTTTCAGCTTGAACCTTTTCTCCTGCACTGTAGAAACCTTAAAGAGTAGTTTTCTTTAACAGGTACTGCTGAGAATTCATCTGTCCAGGACCATTATTTACATTTCTAATTTGTGAGCTTAGAATTCAGGCCTTTACACGGAATGTGAATTGGTATTCCATACCTGGGTATGGCATCAGCTTTGAGCTTCTGCTCTGGGTCGGAGATTTTCTTTTCTTTCCCGGAGCATAAAGGAGAGGGATGCTTCCTTGTAAATTCACAATGCATGTGGTGTTTTCTTGTCCAGGAGACAAATAGGGCAGCTCTTAAGGGGCCCCAGCTTTTTGCTGCTGTCTCGATTTTAGCAGGCCTCCTGCTGCAGTTTTTCATTGTGCTTCTCTTCCCTGGCCATGTGTGTTATTCTGAGTGGATTTTAAATTCCCAGCTGCTCCCAGTATGGATTATGCCTATCTATCACATATTAGTCTGAGAGTAAACTATTTCTGACTCCTTAGGATGGTGGTCATGTATAATGAAGTGAACATAGGTGAGTAAGAATTAATTGTTAAAATTTCATAAATTAACTGTTATAAATTCATCTATTGTCAAGATGTTGACAGTGATCACAGACAAAACTCTCTAAAACCTGTTCTCCTTAGATAGCCAAAAGATGAGGAAGAGGGTAAAACACACATCTCTGTGTTTTTATTATTTGAGGTTCTGTTCAGAATGCCACGATGGTGAAATTAGAATGTTTTCATTGCTTTATCAAAATCAGAAATCTTAAGAAATGGTTTTACTTTTCATTTAGGACTATATCCATCCAAGCCTATCCCCTACCTGCCTCACTCTAAGCTCACATATACAGGTGGGAAACCAGGGCTTAATGAGTTGAATGTCAAGAGGCCATGCATGTAAGGATTTCCCTGATTCCTTCGTAGGCACTCCTCTTTATATTCCATGCTGTTATCCTGCCTATACTTTAGCTAAAAGATTAGTTCTCTATTTACCTTTTAAAATAAATTCCAAGGAACAAAAAAGAATCTAGATATTTCCATGAGGCAAGGTGTTGGAAGGCACTGTCAAAAGCAGCCCACCAGTGGTCCTTCCCTCTGAGTTCCTTCTGGCTGGATCTACCAGAAGAACCAGCACTCACTACCAGTCATGTGGTAGTGAGTTTGTGCTGACCACTTTGTGCTGCCCAGCCATTGTAAGATTTTGCATGGCAAGAACCCCAACCAACATCTGACTATAATTTCAAAGGACACTGTATATGGACATTACTCAGTGGAGTCTTCCTAGACTTCCTGGTCCACAAAAGTGTGAACAAAACTAAATGATTATTCTAAGCTGCTAAATTTTGCAGTCAGAAGTTAAACAATAATAGCAACCAGAACATTGCTACGGTGTGACTCAACTCAAAACAGAAAAATCAGTTGGTGTTTGAAGGGTCTGGTTTTTCATTAGGGAATTGAAAATCTATACGATCCCTCTAAATACGTAGGAATATATACAAAGTTAACAACAATGCACGAAGCTAGAAGATTGTCATTCCCACAGTGAAATCACCCTACTGCTCACTTGTAAGAAACAACTTTGAATAACAGATAAGACCTGCTTCTTTTGGAACAAGGCCAAGATTTAGAATTATAGACACTCTTCTCCAAGGATACCCCAGTAATATGGAATCTGGGCCTGTGCTGTCTTCAGATGTATGCTTGTCTTTGAAGTTTCACCTTTTAGAGCAACCAGCACATTTGGGTCCCATGGGCTAAGGTGGAAGCATGTTTTGATTCACACCTGAAAGTATTTGGCTTCTATTTCCATAGAAACCTGCCTTCAAAGTTCTCCTGGGACACAAGGATACATGGAGTAGAAAATGAAACACTAAATGTCATGCAGAAGCACACAAGTGTTTGTGTGTTAAACTTTATTCAACTGAGTGAAGTTTGGAGACTTTATATTCTTAGATCACTTTCTTATGATCCAAAATTATTGGTGACCGAACATCAGAGTTGGAGGGCAAAGATATGAGATTGTTTGATATGTCCCCTGCTGGTTTCTCTTATGGTATTAAATTCTTCAATCCCTCCCCAAAGAAGTGAAATTTACAATTGCACCTCATTAGAATGATGGCTACGTGCTGTGGCAGGCAACTCTTCAGTGCATTTTGCCAGGAGCGAAACTAGGTTTAGAGGATTACGTGGTATCTGCAGCTGGACCTATTAGCTTGCAGTAAATGGTGAAGAATGTTTAGCTCTGGCTCTTTCATCAACTTCCTACAGAATCTTGGAAGAAAAGCATTCATTTTATTCTTCAGTATCCTTATCCATAAAAATATAAGAAACAATACTGATCTTGAATGACACAAATGTATTTTTTTATTTTAAAGAGAAAAATAAAAATATAGCAAGCACAAGGTCATGAGTTCAATCCCCAGTATCAAAAAAATAATATATAAAAAATTTTAAAAATTATAATAATAATAATAGTTTCCAAATGGGTCAGTAGGAGAGTTACAATAATTAATACAATACAATACAGTTAATACAATAATTAATTAAATAATTAATACATTAATAATCAATACATTGTGTATTGTTGCCTTTATAGTACTTACTCAGAGTATAAGATGTGGGCATAATATCTTATCCAAACAATTTTGGCACAAAACTTCCTTTTCAGTGAACTAAGAGAAACTAGCTGTACAAATATTTGGTGTATAAACAATTTTTGCTTTTTCCCTTTCTTCCTTTTCCCTTCCTCCAACATAACTTGTCTTATCTTTTGAACAGTTTCTTCTTTGTTCATAATATCTATTGTACATTTTGAATCTTATTTACTCACTCAGTTTCTCACACTAGTGAAACATACAATGTTTACACATGTAGTTCTGATTTATTTCACTCATGAGTATGATCTCAAGTTGCATCCACTTACTTATAAATCTCCAATTTATCCTGCTTTATGATTGAGTAGTATCCCATTATATAAAAATACCACATCTTTTTTATCCATTTCATGGTTCATGGGCATTTGGGTTGTTTACAAAATTTAGTTATTACAAATTGTGCACCATGTGGTATAATGTGTTTAATTCTTCTGAGAAAATACCCAGAATGGGAATGACTGGACCAAATGAGACTTCTAGTCCTAGTTTTTAAGAAATACTACACTACACTGATTTTCCCAGTGGTTGTACCAGTCTACACTCCCACCAAGAAGTGGAGAAGGGTCCCTTTACCCCATAGCCCCACCAGCATTGGTTATCAGTTGATTTCTTTTTGATAGCTATCTTTTCTGGGGTGAGATGGACTCTGTGTTGTTTTAATTTGCATCTCTTGAATGATCAATGATGTTGAACATTTTTTCACATATTTATTTGCCATTTGTATTTCTTCATCTGTGAAGTATGTGGTAATCTTAGATGCCCATTTTTGGATTGGGTCTTTGAATTTTGTGGGAAGGTCTGATTTTTTTCAATTCTTATATGTTCTAGATATAAGTCTTATCTAAGGGACAACTAGCTATAATTTTTCTCACTCTATGGGTTGTCTTTTCACTCCATTGGTGATTTCTTTTATTGTACAAAAGCTTTTTAATAAGGTGAGATCCCATTTGTTGATTCTTTGTAATCATTCCCATGCAGTCTGGGTTTTGTTTATGAAGTCTACATAACCTATATAAACCTATATAAACATGCCTACACCTATATAAACCTATATAAACATGCCTACACCTATATAAACATACTAGCACAGTGTTTTGCCTAAAGCAATTATTTCACTAAATGCCAGTTTTAGAGTTGACATTTAAAACCAATGTCAAGTTTCACATCAACCTATTATCTGCAAAATCCCAGGGAAATCATCCTCCCTATGCCTACATGTATCCATTGATAAAAGATATTTTGAAAGGCATTATCTAGTTTGAATGTTAATATTATGTGCAAACACTTTTAAACACATAAGTTACCCTACAAATAAAAAGGATAATCGTGATCCTAATGATGATTGTGAAAAACTGATTATAGTAAAGGTATTTGTTTGGGTGTTGTTAGCATTCTCAGTGAGCATGTTGAAATATTCCTTTGAAGGATGTCCTTATTTTTATCATTGCTCTATAAAAACATCCAAGCCAGGGCCTATCCTGGGTAAGGACACAGAAGTGGAGTGGGTCAGTCTAAGCACACATGGACTTTTTTGTACCCAGGTGTGACAGACACTACCTGTTTGCTTGCTGTTTCCATTACTCGTTCTTTACCCACACAATCTCCAATGCATCCAAATTTCTCACCAAGCAATTGAGTTCTGCTACCACCCTGAAAGCCAAAGTTGCACTTGAGCAAAAGCTAACTTGGGAATTTCTAGGTGTAACATAACCTGAGACAACATGGCTCTTTGGTGGATTGTGAAGTTTATAAACAGATAACCCCCAAATACACTACTCCCGAATGTGTTTGGGGCTGCAGAATGAACTGGACAGAAGGTAGTGACAGTGGATTTGGAATTCAGAGATGTAAATAAAAGAATTCCTCTTCCTCATTAACACTTAACAGGTAACAAAGCAATGCAAATATTCATCTTGCTTTGTATGTTCTGGACCAACAATGATAAAATCTTGGTCATTTCATCCCTTTCAATATTTGTTTGCTTTCTAAACCTCAGACTTTACACTTATAAGACAGAAATAATTACATACCATGTTGTGTCACTTTAACTGCCAAATCTCTAGGGGAAGACAATAAACTCTGAATAACATTGGCCAATCTCTGCAGTGTAAATACATTCACAATGGTCAGTTTCCAAACATAAGGAAGAGTATGGAAAAGAGGTGCACTAGCACATTATATAGCATTTCAACTTTACCCAAACAATATATTTAAATAACCTCAAAAACTGATAATAAAGTAAAAGAGTAATGACTTTGATATTTTACCACCATTTTAACATATTTACTGATTCAACTTTTAATAGTGTCTGTATTTTACAACCAGCTTTCAAAATTCCTGAAAATGTAATAATCCACCCTTGCTAGCTGGTATGAGCCAGCTCTAGCACACCACTGATTATATTGCCTTAAAGGGCTCATTTGAGAATTTTCATGATAGTTTTTTTATTTAAATCTTAAGGAACACACATTTAAAGCTATTACTTTATGTCTTTCCAATTTAACTCTCAATGTTAAAGAAGCTAATGCTCCTCAGGTGTCGATTTTATTGCTGTTGCAATGGCAAGCAGAAACACTGGCATAACACCAGGATTTGGGCAGATTTATTTATGTAAATGGACACTGATCAGGATCATTTCCAAAATAGGCCCTGATCTCTGGTGATCTAGGACTTATATGACATAAGCAAGCAGGAAGTACAGAGAAGAACGGCTTGTCAATTGGGGATTGGCCAACACAATGTGTGGAATAGTGACCAGCAGTGCATCACAGTGACCAGCCATTTCTGAGAGACAGGAGCAACTGGAATTACAATGGGAACTATCACCTAGGCATCTGAGATACTGAAGTACACTGGTGGAGTGAGTCATGTTTTAGGTTATATCCCCTGCTTTTTATTTTCCCAGGCAAATAAAAGGCATATTACATGTAATCTTCTGAGACAAGATCCAACTAGAAGCAGTCAATGATCTTAGGCTGTGTCCTAGCCAAGCTCCCCAAGTTTGTCTTATTGCAGACTTTTTTCCTAAATTCTCTTTAGAAAGGGACATTCTCTTTAGGTCTGTTCTGTAACATTACTCTGGTAAGGTAGTAAAGCAGTTAATCCATTCTAAAAAAACTGTCCAATGTGCCTTGGATACTTATCAAATCTTGGGCAAGTGTTTGATAGATTGTTTTATTCTCTTGGGGCAACTGTCCATAGAGTTTAATACAGTTAAACTGTATTAAAATACAGTTAGCAGGGGGTAGGGAAGCAAGAACTGGGATAAGGAGCCTGAAAAGACACAAAAATTAAAGGAAACAGGTAGGGAGCAATCCTCTGAACAATGTCCTCAGTCTTCAGTCATGCATGGACTGGTCAAATCCAGAGTGACAAGAGCAGGGCTTTGAGTATATTGTCTCTTCAGAGTGAGCCTTGAAGGAGCAGTCCAGGTAAAATTGTCCAGTGGATCTAAGGTTGGATTTCTGAAACTTGTAAAAGTAGTTAGTATGTACCTTGGTTATATGTGAGAATGTCTGCATATATTGTTGGTCTTTTAACTGATCACAAGCAAGTAACAATCTATCAGGCTGCTGTGTGACTGGATGCCTATTTATGCTTCTTCTGACATCAGACACCAACTGGAGTTGCAGTCAATGTCCAAACCTGGAAGTGATTCTTTAGTTTATATCTCAGGGAGGAGCTCTCTGAATGGAGTACTTTCAGAACTTCAGGGTTATGGTTATCTGATGCAGGCATTGTCTTCTCCTCAGGGGACTCAGTAGAAATCGCAGGGTGAAATCACTTGGTGCAAAAGAGTGGTTGTTTCTAATTTGAAGAGGAGATCTTTTTCCAGAAGTAGTATGGGGACTGGTTTATACAGGAATTCATGTCTGGTGAGATGTCCTCTAAGGACAAGCTTGTTTCTGGCAAGAGTAAAAGGCAAGAATCTCGGTTGCCCCAATGATGACACTATGGGCTCCCAGTGGCTCAGCTGAAGTGAGAGCCCATGTTGATCTAGTCTGAGCCTGTCAGATTGATGAAAGTTTGTCATACAATTCAGGTTGAAGATTTTGAGAGTATTTATTTATTTATTTGTTTCCATAGTCCTATCACTCATAGCCAAATGGTATGGTTGTCTATCACATCGTATTTTCTTATAGCTATCAGGTTCTTTCTTTTTCACATCAGGTTTCTGGGTAACAGTAGTTGATGTGCTTTTTGTCCACATTATTTATGGCTTTGAGAAGTGCTCAACTGATTTGTTTCTGCATGAGGTAACCTTCAGAAATGCTTTGACAACTCATTCATCAGAACTGACAGTCCAGTTTGCTTCAGTCAAAATGTGGAACTAAGAAGGAATTACCAACAGTCATCTTGGGTGGGTATTAGATGACCCACCCAAGAGGCCAGGATAGGAAGTAGAAGTCTCTGTAAGTAGGGCCTGTGTAGCCAAATTTAGACAATGGCTATCTGGAACCAGTTCAACTGGCTAGAAATAGGCAAGCTGGAGTAGGGAGTGAAGCTATAGGCTTTGACAGCAACTGTTGCAGTCAATGAAGGTGCCAAGGCAGAATACTCGGGAAGAATGGGTCTCTTCTCCTTTATTTTTTCTTTGAGATGAAGGGAGTGGTTTGGTTTCATTTTTAACTCGTTAAAAGTCCTTTTTTACTGCAGTCAGAGACTGTAGGTTTTGACTAATTAATTTCCATTTCTGACTTCTTAGTGTGTGCTACTTACCCTTGAATGATGGCACAACAGACTAAAGGTGGGTACCACTAGAGAGACCATTCAGATGCCAACTTTGCCATGCCTTTTGTGGGGACTCAGGTATGACTTAGCAAAAAGGGCATGAGGCCTCCATTATGCCATATGCCAATTGCCATGGAACCACAGGTGAGGGCCCAATCAGCCATGACCAGTGCTTCCCAGTCTTGGTACACAGACATAGCAACCTATTGCCTATACAGTTCATTCCACTCACTCACACATTCATTCAACAGGCACTCAGAGGTTAAACATTCCAACCCCTTTCCCTAAAGAGTGGTCCTGACTAACAGGAGTTGATCAGACTCCCTTTCTGTTTGAACTGAGCAGGACTGACACACTAACAGGGTGTCCCCAGGGGTCTTGTTAGAATCAGGAGGGCAGACAGACAGACAGAATGCATCCTTCTCCCTTTGGGGTCTGATGTGTGTCACAAGAGCCATGAACAATGACCAAAACAGTCAGCATGGTTGATCTTCCCAGTTGACACACCACATGTAATGGTAGGCAGAAACACTGAAGCAACATTCAGGATTTGGAGACAGATTTACTTATGTCAATGGACTCTGATCAGGATCATTCCCAAAATATCAGACCCTGGTCTCTGACGATCTAGACATTATAAGGAATAAGTAAGCATAAAGTGCAAAGGCAGAATGGCTTGTCAATTGGGGATTGGTTTATACAATGTGCATCATAATGACCAGCTACGCATCATAGTGACCAGCTATGCATCAGAGTGACCAGTGTTTCAAAGAAACCGTCAGAACTGGAACAGGGACTATTACCTGGATAACTAAGAAACTGAAGTATACTGGCCAGGGGATGGCATTTTCTGTTACACTATTATAGCTAAATCTAGAAGACTGCTATCTTGTCAAAGACTGTGTCCTAACTTCAGCAGTTGGTGAGTGGCTGATATGTAGAACAGTCACCATACTGATATGACAGCAGCATGCTCCTCAAAGGGAGGAAAAAGCCATGGTGGTCCATATCTAAACTCCTTTTGCTGACATGGCCTATGCCTCTAGCCCTATTGAGGGCCAGGAGAAGAGGCAAGAGAGATGCATGTTCTAAGACTGCTGGTTAAAGAAAGCTCTGAAATAATTGTTTGTGGTAGTCTTTTTTATGAAGTCTACAGAGGCTTTTATTCTCCTTTCTCAAACAGTATGGTAAGACATATATTATCACATGAAAAAGAGGAAGATATAAAATGGACCAGAGAAATAATTTGTAAACAGAAGGAAAAAGGAAAAAGGTGATAGAGGAGTGAGGTAGGAGGAGTGAAGACAAAAAAGGGAGAGAGTTTTCATTTAGTTCCTGTCCTGAGGCTAAAATATGATCCAGCTTATTAAATGAAAGAACCTATCTTCAAGGTTCCAGGGAATTCTCCCTTAGCAAAACTGCTGTATCTTACACAGACAATGCCTTTTTGTCTGAATGAAAAAATAAGTAATAGCAGATATCCAAAGATGGAAAATGGAAAAAGATGTTTCACTAATTTAAGGTAGTTTTTTTGGTTTTTTTTGTTTTGTTTTGTTTTTGTTTTGCTAACACCAAGATCTTTCATTGGGAAGGCAGCGGGTCAAGGCCAACATTACAATTTTTATTGCTTAAGACATAACTAAGCATTTTAAGACAAAAACTAAAAGCAATGAAAAATGATCTAAGTTTTTAATAGACTTCTTTGAATATTGCTGTCACCAGTGTTTCTTGCCATTCAGAGATTTTCCCAAGTCTGACAATAAGTGAATAAGCTGGAACTGCTTGATTCAAGCAGCTGAAATACATATGGAGGAGATGCTGAAGGTCATCCAGAGTAGACCTTATCATACCTAACAGAAAATATGTAGAATCAAGTATAAAGGCTAGAAAAATGTAAAAGACAGGTAAGGATGAGAAACATTAAGAAGCAAGAGGTCCAAAAGCAAAAGATATAGAAATATAGAAATGGGAGGAAAACAAATAGGTCAAGATGGTATAGTGTGTGTGTGTGTGTATGTATGTGTGTGTGTGTGTATCTTGGTTCCATGGGCACACACATGCATTTGAAACTATAGTAGTTCAAGCCTCTGTGGGTAGTGAATGATTAACAATTTTCTTATAGATAATACAAGCCAGAGATTTTCCTCAGTTCTTTAAATGAAACAAGCCAAGTTGCTCACATGTCATTAAGATTTAAATAGAATTCAATGCAACAAAGAAATGAGGAAAAAAATGTGGCGGAGGCACAGTTTGCCAGCATCCTTCATTATTCTGAGATGCAGCTGTGAGTTTGTCCTTCTGTTTTTAAAACTGGTTTTCTTTTGAAACATTAAAAACAATTATTTAATAATAAACTCCACATACATGCAGAGAATAATGGCAAAGTCTGTGACTACAACAAGGATGAAGTTATAAGGGAGAGACATAATATAATAAAAAGGAAGAAATTGTTTCTAAGCATGTTAAATGTACAGTGTCTCCATCTACTGTAGAGTTGGAGCATTCAAACTTCCAGGGTCTTCATGTTTTGCCTCTTTTCTCCCAGCTTAAATTTCTTGTTTGCTCTGAGGAAATCCTTCCGAGGAAGATGAACTTGTTTATGCTTCAGGGGGACCACGTGCTTCTCCTTTTGTGAACCGACGTTACAAATAAAGCAAGCCATTGCTTCTGTCCCCCTCCTCCAGCTGGCGGATTTCTAAGCAATATTCTCTTCCTTTTTGTCCATATTTTTTCCTTTTGAATTAGTCTGTTTTTACTTTCTAGAAACTTACCATTCGGTCACAATTTTAGTGTTCTGGATAATGTCAGAACATTTTCAAGACAAAGTATCCCTGGTTTGGAGCCAGATTCCGGGTTTAACATATAATTTCTTCAAAGGGAAGACAGTAGTAGAGATACATTTCCTCTAGATCACAATAAAATCAAACCTAATAAATAATCTCTCCAAGGAGGTACATTTGGTCAGTAGTAAGTTGGATTCACTATGAAAGTACATGATACTTTCTCAGCCCCTCCAGCCTTATCCATGGTTTTGATTTCCACAGTTCCAGTTACCCATACTCAGCTGCAGTCTGAAATGTTAAATGGAAAATTCTGTGAAGAAAATAATAACAATTTGTAAGAATTCAGTTGTGCACTGTTCAGAGCAGCAGGATGAAATTGCTTCCCGCCTGGGATGGGCGCAGTCACTGGGAGCCGGCTGCATGTCTCCCTGTGCACACTGCCCGCCATTTTACACCCTCAGGAGCTGCTTTGGGTATAAGGACCCCATGGCTCTGGCAGTGCTTGTGTGAAAGTAACACTTATTTTACTTCACAATGGCCCTAGAGAGCAAGAGTGGAAAAGCCAGAGACCTGGATGCACTATAGAGAAGCTCTAAAGTACTTTCTTTAAGTGAAAAAGTAAAAAAAAGATATCTTGAGAGGTCACATTCATAAAACTTCTCTTACTGTATATTGTTGTGATTGTTCTATTTTTATAATGCGCTATTATTATGAATCAATTCCTGTGCCTATAAATTAAGCTTTATCTTAGGTGTGCATGTACATGTATATAGGATTTTCTGCTATCAACCAGCAATTTGAAACACTTACTGCGCATCCTGGGCCACCCTCCCTCAAGATACTGAAGGATGACTAAAGTTCCTTTAAAACCCGACTTGTTAATGTATAGTTAAATAAATAATCTCTTCCAAAATACCATAGCTAATTTATGCACTAACCTGAACCTTTCTGCTCCAACTTTTGCTGAGCACACATAATGTCTTTGTTGCTGTCCGGGCAAGACTACAGCATGGCTTCTGCTTGTGGGAATTTACAAGGGCCCCAAAGGTCAGCCTCACCAGACTCAGAAGTTGCATACAGATAAGGACCTCAAGGGCAGATCGCAACAGATTCATCCTCCTAGGTCTGATGCACTATTCTCACAACTAACAAAACAAATTTAGTATTGCCAAAGAAAAGAAATCTATGCAAAATCCCCCCTATGCAGGATAAAGCTGAAAGCTTATGAGTAAGCCACATCTGATGATAGGTGTTATTTAAGCATTCCTGTCTCAACAGGTGACCACAGAGAGTTTTATATTTAACCACTTTCTGGAGCATTACAGGGATAAGAGGACGCAGATATGTCAGAGTGATTTCAAAAAAGGTTGAGCTTTTAGAGGAGCCTTGAATGTTGAGTTAGCTTGCCCAGTTTTGAATGGATTCCATCACTTGGATGTTAGCTGTCTGATTTTGAACAGACGACTTCTCCTTTCTAAACCTCAGTTTTCTTCTTAATACAACAAAATAAGGTTTCCTACTTCATAAAGTTACTCCAAGGAGTGAGATTAACTTGTTAAATAATTCAGAATTTATGGAATACATTCCTTATTGCTATCAATGACAGCAACAGTATTTGAGAAAAATTTTAAGTACTGATTTTAATTGCTAAAGGTATTTCTTGACTTAGATCATGGAAGAAAACCCAGAAATTTCCAGCTAGCCCTTCTTTTAAAAAATCAGTTAAGCAAGAGTATCACAGCTAGTCTTTCTTCTGTCTCTTGTTTCCTCTACTCCTTGGCTAACACTTGTAGTTTCTCTGCCACTATTAGCAGAAATCAAAGCCTCAAGTTAATTCTGAGGTTGCAAATTGTTAATCATTTGCACTTTTTCTTGAGAGGGTTTCAGTTCCTGTTCCAGAAGGAAGTGAAATAGAGTCCTAAGGCCCAGAGTCCTCCCTGGGCTACAGTGAAAACAAGGGATTCCCAGGATTTGAGAAATGTCTTCCTCAGGAACAAACATCTTTGTCCCAGAGAATGACCTGAAGCGACCAGGCACAAGGGTTCTTGTGCATGATCAGTCCTAAAGTCCTACCAAGAGGCAATGGTCCTGCCATGGGAGACAGCTGAGAAAACTCCTCAAAGAATGACCTCAAGATTTCTGCCCTGATGCTGGATTCTGATTCATGATTGACTGTTCTCCTCTTCAACCAGCTAGGAGGTGTGCAGAGAGGAGGGAAAGTAGGAAGTGT
Organism: Hydrochoerus hydrochaeris; assembly: GCA_004027455.1. NCBI lineage: Eukaryota > Metazoa > Chordata > Mammalia > Rodentia > Hydrochaeridae > Hydrochoerus > Hydrochoerus hydrochaeris. Next base: position 4,665 of record PVLA01012463.1, on the reverse strand, counting down.
TCAACCAATTCTGAAGTGGTCTGCAGCAACAGGCTCAGATAGAAACATTGGCATTTGGATGTATAAGCTTTTGCCTCAAGTCTTGGCTCAAATCGTGGCATCTTCCGCTTTGGCCAGGAAGGGCCACAGGAGGACAAAGGTCTCTGTTGGCAGAGTGGTGTTGACAGGGTCAGTGCCCACCTGAGCTATTATGGAGGCAAAATCAAAGGCAAAATCATCACCCTAAACCTATACTTATTGAAATTTTAAATAATTGGTTCTCCATAGATTGGTGTGGGGGCATTTTGATTTTTAAAATTTTTGTCACAAAATATTATTTGTATTGATTAGAGTTGGGGCAGCCAGTTGGAAGATTTTGCTTGTCTCAGCTTCAGGCTAGAGTCAGGGTCTCTGAGTCAGGGTAAGAAAGTGATCTCCAAGGAAAATGTAGGTTTGATTCCTATTACTGCGACTCTCTCACCTAGATTTGGGGGGAAATGACACCTCCTCAAAGGGCCAAAGTGTGAGTTGTATCTCTAACAAGATAGGTCAACTCTTGGAAGGGCAAAGAGCCAAATACAGAGTGTGCTGAGTGAGAATCTTTGGGTCAAAGCCGTGCCTGGTCTCTGACACCAACATAACAACTTCTCTGCAGACAAACCTGGCCACCTAATGCAATACTCACCGGTACCTGAAGACCTAGCCACCCCCTCCTTTCTAGCTTTGGGCTAATACCATTTTTTCTTCATTTTTTATTAGTACATATTTGTAGTATATAATGTTTACATCCCTTGTGTAAAGTTAATGCATGTGTATAAAACATCTTTTTCACAGCTCTTCCTCAGACAGAGGACTAATATCTGGAATATGCAAAGAATTAAAAAATTTAGAACTCCCCAAATGAAAGATCCAATTAAAAAGCTGGGCAATTTAAGTGGGTAGATTCTTCACAGAAGAAGTACAAAAGGTCAATAAATACACCAAGAAATGCTCAGTATCACTGACCGTTAGAGAAGTATAAATTGTAAGAACACTGAGATTCCATCTTACACCAGAAAGAAAGGCCATCATCAAGAAATCAATTAATGAGCAACCCACCTGCCTTCCTGGTGAGCAGCCGTGTTGTGAGCGAGCGGTGGGCGAGCTAGGAAGAGCCGTGAGCCCCTGGCATGTGGTCTGAGAACCAGACCTCCCATCCCCACCCCACCCCAGTTAGCAACTGGGAACCAGAAGTCTGAGCATCTCTTGGGAGGATGACTTTATACAATATAGCGAATGGGGGGATTTCCTTCTACCATCTCTTGGAAGGTAAATATTGTTTTCACTGTTTTGCTTTGTTCTGATTGTTTTGCTCTCTTCAATATTCTGTTTCAATAGGTTTTATAATGTTCTGTTTTTGGCTTGATTTTGCTAAACCTGATCTAATGGACAACTATTGTGAAGATAATGAGATATACTACGGTACCTATTACTGTTATCCCGGTATCCTACTGTGAAGTTCTGTACCAATTTCACTATATTGTCTCAATTGGCTTTGTTCTGTCTTGTTCTGTTGTACTTTACTATTTTTAAAATAAAAAAAAAAAGAAATCAGTTAATAACAAATGCCAAAAAGACTCTGGGGAAAGGGGTCTTCATTGCTGATGAGAATGTAAACTGGTACAATCACTTTGAAAATCAGTCTGGAGGCTCCTCAGAAACTGAACCTAGAAATCCATTGATCCAGTATTCCCCTTCTAGGTATCTTCCCTAAAGAGTTATAGACATCACATTATAGTGATACATGTATATCTATGTTTATAGCAGCACAATTAAAAATAGCTAAATCTTGAAAACAGTCCATATGTCCATCAAACAGAAGATGCTTACCCGTAATGTAGTACTACTCTGCTATTAAGAAGGATACATGGGTCATTTGTAGGAAAATGGATACACCTTGAGCCCATAATGATAAGTGAAATAAATCAAGCACCCAAGCTTAAATATAACATAGTTTCTATTGTATAAAAAACTTGAGCAAAAGAGAAGATAGATAATAGGAAGGGGTAAGGTGGATCTTTTGCAAAGAGAAAGGGGATCAAGAGATGGAGAGGAGCAGGGTGAACAAAGGAAGGATGGGAAAGGGGGTGAAATAAAGGAAAAAGAATTAAGATCTCACCCTCTTCCTTGGAATTTTATCTTAATGCTTTTGTGAATTTACTCCAGTTTTTCTGATTTTACCTAGTAGTTCCTAAACCATCAAACTCCCACCATGATTCACTGTGATGACATCACTTCCTGTTACTCCTGCAGGGTTCTTGTTCCCGCCATGGTGGAGAGGGGCAGCTCCTTTTCCAGGCTCCCCGACAGGAATTAGGATCCCAGATCACCATGGCTCTCTCCTAACAGCACAGAGATTGCAACCTGAAAATTCTAAGCATCCCTTAAAAGATACACTTTATTTTTTAAAAAGTGCATGTTCTAATTATCTCATCTCTTCTAGCCCCTGCTGGGAGGAGTGATCTGATGACACCCATGAGCCACAAGCAGGCAGCAGCAAGAGAAGTCTCCTCTGAGAAAGAAACTTCACCACTCAGCTGTGAACACAGCGTTGTTTCTGTATTGCTGTATCAGTCCTCCAAAAAGAAGGAAAGGGAAGACTTAGAGGCTAGCTGTTCCCCTGTCCCAGACCCCTCTTTAAGTCACTCTCTGTCTTTCTGTTTCTCTCTCTGTCTGTTTCTCTCTCTCTCTCTCTCTCTCTCTCTCTCTCTCTCTCTCTCTCTCTCTGACAGTCTAATTTGTGGAAAAGCAGAAAGTACACTTGGTACCCAGTCTCAAACACTTGAGCTGCCAGATGTGATTTCCCTGGTATTTATGATAGATTAAGGAAAGAACAACTCACAATCGTATTTGATTTTCTGCAGGTGTACCAGCTCTTGATATGGTGCTCAGAATTAAACAAAAGATACATAGTAGGAAGTAGGGAGATAGAGCTTTCTCAAATCAGAAGGGAAGCAAGAAATGGAGTAAGGTGGTGAGGTGGCAGGAGGGCAAAGGAGGTGAAAAAACATAATTAGGATGTGTTGTATACATGCACCAACTCCATACAAGGAATGCAGCCATTATGTACTGCAAACATGTACTAAGGAAAAGAAACAGGGCGGGGGATTTTATTGCCTTTGAGTATGGGAAGCACATTTTTTGAGTCAGGGCAGACCCACTCTACCTACCCATCAGCAATCTCAGATATCTGCTGACAAGTAAGCTGCCTCCTGGAAAATACAATGGGAAGAAGAAGTGGGGTGTCTGTGGAAGGCAGAATGTGCTCTGTAAGACATACAAGGCTTTCAACTAAATGTTCAACTGATTTCCTTACGCCTAACTCTGCCACCATAGACTCCACCAGCTGAAATGTTTTCCAAAACAGCATAGCAGTCATCACGTTAAAGTCATCATCCCAAAGAGCCCTCCCCACCCTCCGCTCTTATCACAGGGCTACTCATGAATAATTAGGGTTTTGACAGTCATTAACACCTTAGCACAAGACGTCATAAAAAATTTCATTGGGCATGAAAGGAAACCAGAATATAGAATAGAACAAAACAACAACATTTTATTTTATTTTGTTCTTTTGGGCCAGAAAATGAAAAGCAAGAAAGACATGTTTATATTTTTATTTAGTCTGTGTGAGGAATTGCAGTGTAGGGAAGAAGCAGAGAATGGCATATTATAAAATAAAGCGAATTTATGAAATAAATTTTAAACAACAAATTCTGTGATGGTTGATTTTAGGAAACAACTAGATTAGTGAACACCTTGAGAGCTAGTGAAGTATTATTTTTGAATGTCTAGTCACTTTCCTAATCTTCAGAACAAAATACCCACCATTTAAAGAAGCAGAAATTTATTTTGACTCACAATTTGTAAGTTCCAGTCCTAGCCTGGTGAAAGGACCTGGGGAGAAGAATGTTGCTCATTATAGCAGTCAGGAAGCTTAGAAAGAAGGGAAGGAGCCTGGGAAGAAAATAAACCCTTCGGGGCCACAACAGCCTGCCTTCCTGACCGGGCCCCATCTCGTAGCAGCAAATCAACTGTAGCACCCCTTGGTTCAGTCCTCTTCCAAAAGCCCTGCAAAAGCACAAGAGGCACTTGGGAGACACTAGGTATAAACCTCATCCTTGGGACATGTCTGCAGGGTTTCCAAAGAAGACTTGTGCATGGGTCTGATTGGCTGGGAAGGGGCTATTTCCCCTCAGTGTGGATGGAACTATCCAATCACTCATAGACCAGGAAAGAATAAAATAAAAATGAATTTTTCTCAGCCTCCTACAGTTGCAATACTCTCTCCTCCCATCCTTGGACCCCAGAAGTCAAGCTCTCTGGACTTAGGAGTCTGGCATGCACTCTGGCTTTGGGGTTTAGACTAATGTTCACTGTCTCCTTCTCTGATGTGGAGGCCTTCAGATTCTTACTGACCTGCACTCCAGCATCCCAAGGTCTCCCACCTGCAGATGACCTCTCCTGACATGGCCCAGTCTACAGTGTGTGAGCCAATCCCCAAGCTAAGCCTCCTGTCCCATAACGCTGCCATTTCATCATCTGCCTACCTAAGTACATTCAAGTAGTTGTGTCTCTCTGGAAAATGCTAATATAGAGTCTTTCCACAAGGAAAGGCTAAATGTCAAACAGAGCAGAGAAAGAAAAGGA